>JARYGA010028862.1:0-49034 GCA_030545235.1 Helianthus tuberosus | reverse complement strand
TTTGCAAGGAATTTGAAGAAGTCATGAAGAAAAAATTTGAAATGAGTTCCTTAGGAGAAATGACGATGTTTTTGGGTCTGCAAGTCCGTCAAAACAATCAAGGAATACTAATTCATCAAAGTAAATATGTAACTGACGTCCTTGTTAAGTTCATCATGACAGACTCAAAGCCGAGTGAGTCCCCAATTGCAGAAAGGCCATTGCTAACTGAGGATCCAGAAGGAAGTCCTGTCAACCAGACACTGTATCGCTCAATGATCGGGTCACTAATGTATCTGACTGCCAGTCGGCCAGACATTCTGTACGCCGTGTGTCAGTGTGCTCGTTATCAGGCTAACCCTAAACTCACTCATTTAACTGCTGTTAAAAGAATTTTCAGATATTTGAAGGGTGCTCCTAAACTCGGACTCTGGTATCCCAGAGATTCGAACTTTGATCTGTTTGCCTTTTCAGATAGCAATTTTGGAGGAACTGACAGGGATAGGAAGTCCACATCAGCTGGATGTCAGTTCTTGGGAGAAAGGCTCATATCTTGGCAATGCAAGAAGCAGCAGACAGTATCTCTTTCCACAGCGGAAGCAGAATACGTTGCAGGATCTGCATGCTGCTCCCAAGTTCTCTGGATGCAGCATCAATTGGAAGACTACGGTTTGACTTATCTTGACACACCCATTTATTGTGATAACGATGCCGCCATCCAGATCACTAAAAACCCTGTTTTTCACTCCAAAACCAAGCACATTGACATTAAAATTCATTTCATAAGAGATTGTTTTGACAGAGGACTTATTAAACTTGAACAGATCGATACTGATGCTAACACAGCGGATCTTTTTACTAAACCTGTCAGCATCTCTAGGTTCAATGTGCTTGTAGACCTCTTGAAAATGATTCGCTTCACCGACTGAATAAAAAAAAACTTGTAAATAATAATAAGGGTTTTTATGTGTTTCCATCTGGTAAATTTGGGCATAAAGTATGTTACTTTTGCACAAATTTATGGGGAGAAAAGTTGCTGGGAAATGAAATGAATTTTCGTGTTAAAGAACTTGATTAACACACGTAAGGTTTCAATGTTAAACAGGTTCGGCTCCACTGCGATGTGTTGATAGGTCTGCCGCTCGAAAAGCAAAAGAAGCAAAAGTGATACAAACATAATGGACTGGACATCTCGTGGGTAACAGACCAACGGTATATGATTTCATGGTCTTAAATCCTGCGTTGATAGATAGCCAACATCTGAAGTTTCGGGTCTTTATGCTGATGATTCATCCGGGATATTAGGGCTGTCCCTCTGCTGTACGAAAGTACTGACCTGGACACAGTCAGGATATCCTGCTAAAAAGAGCCCTTATCAGATCTTCCTTGGTCTCTCTGCTGTATGGAAGTACTGACCTGTTCACCAGGAAGTCTGACATTTAAAAAAAAAAAGGGGCCATCGTCAGATCTTCCTTGGTCTCTCTGCTGTACGGAAGTACTGACCTGTTCACCAGGAAGTCTGGCGTTGAATAATAAATTAAAATAAAAGGATGATCTCAGTATACTCACCTGCTACGATGAGCAGTTGAGCTTACCTTGATCGCGGGGGTATACCTTGGAATGGGACACACAGATGTCTTAGTATAAATCTATCTAAAAGCGTATCATAAAGCAAAAAGTTGAAGTTTGAGCGGTGGATTTAAGAGGACAAACATATCAACAATTGCGTGGACCAGTCTAAGTAAACGAAGAGCTGAAAAGTGTTCCTTAATCAGTTCAAGAACGATTTGATCCCGTGACAGTCTTCCCAATATCATCCTTACGTTGGTAACTTGTGCATATTACTATAGTTAATATTTATTATTTTATTATTTTTATTTTTTAGTAAATTAGTTGCTCAGTGGGGTGTTGCGTTGATTTTAAAAGGGGGTGTTTTGCTATTCTTGAAAAGGTTAAATAAAATAACATTAAAATGATTAAGTCTGGATGGCCCACTGGTCGAAATGGGCCATCATTACGAACAATCCGAAATGGGCCTGGACCAAAACCATTTCGGAGTATTTAATATTGAAAAGGACAAGAATCCGCATTCTCATTACGGACCATTACGGATTCTTCTGAATTCTCTCTCAACGATCTTCATTACGGATTGATTACGGATTGATTACGGACATCAGGTACTGCATTCCGGATCATCATCTGGCATTACGGATGATTCCAGATCATTACGGACCAGCAATTATTCATCACGTATGATTCCGGATGATTCCGGATTATTCCGGACTGAGAAGGTTCATTACGGACGACTTCGGACGGAATTCCATTCCGGGTGAAGAAGCTCATTCGAAATGAACCCCAATTTGTGACCCTTTGACTGTTTGACCGTTTTGTCTGAACCTCTTGGACTGTTTTTGGACTGCTCACTTGAAAAGGGTTGCTTATGTTTGAATTTTCAACGAATTGACTTTGTCAACTCATCGTTAACTCAAAACATAAGTGACACCTTCAATATCATCTAACGGCTATTTGTGAAGTGCAGAAAATGGCAGGCGCAATGTTGAAAGAAGGAAATCAACGGCAATTGGAGGTGAATGAATTTCACAATCAAGCAGGCTATCTATCAAATCCTCCAGCAGATCAAGCAGAGTTGTTTGGATCACTAATCAGGGGTCTGAACAACTGTCCTCTTACACACGCTTTAAGAGCAAACCCGGTGATCTGCAGCAACTGCATCAACACTTTCTGGAATGCCGCAAAGATCGACAGGCAAGGTGCAGGTTTCATCGAAGCTACTGTTCAGGAGACAAAGATTATCATATCTGAAGCCGTAATTCGAGAAGTATTAAGACTAGGAGATCAGCCGGATCATCCTACGTTATACGATCAAGCCCGAGTTCAAACTGCATTAAGAAGAATGAGCTATGAAGGGAGATATCCTACTGTGCTGAAGAAGCTATTTCCACCATACTGGAGAATGTTAGTTCATTTTTTCCTGCAGTGTATTGCTGAAAACAAGGGTGGATGGGATCAATTGAACAAATCGCAAACTTCAGCAGTTGTTGCACTTGTGAATGAATGGGACTACAACTTCTCAGCATTCATCTTTGATAACATGAAGAAGATGCTGGAAGATCCAAAGAAGAAGATATTTATGTTGTACCCAAGGTTCATACAGATGATTCTTGATGAGAAATACCCAGCATTGGTCAAGGGGCCAAACTACATCAACTTGAAGCTGATGGGGCCAGGATGCTTTGAAAATGCATGAAGAAATAAACGAGCCAAGCATCATAATTTTGAAGGACTATTTGCTCTTGAGAAACATAGGAGGTTTGCTGATAATGTTCAAGGAGCTCCTGTTGCACCAGCTCCTCCTGTCATTCCTGTTGCTCCAGTTCCGCCTCCAGTAAATGCACAAATAGCGAAAGAGCATGATGTGCAATTGTTGCAACAAGCACAACAGGCAGGTGATGATGAAGAAGAGGTTCTGATGGTTGATACAGAATCTGACACAGACTCTAGTGAAGAGACAGATTTCGAAGGCGAAGCAGAGATAGTGACATCTGACAAAGAAGAGGATGCTGTTCGTAAGCCTGTGCCAATGACCGCTGATAATCTTGCAGCTTTGATTCGTAATTTGCAGGGTGGTGATGGAGACCCTCCATCCATTTCCACTCCTGTTATTCAAGAAACAGCTGATGTGACTGAAGAACCAGCTCAAAAGAAGCTAAAGATCGACAATGCACCTGACAACACTTTTTCTGGGCCCGCGACTACCTCTGAGCCCACTCCTACAGTTGACCCTCAACCTGATCCACACTCTACTGATGCATCAAAGAAAACAGACCTGGAGGACACACACTTGTACAATTTCAACTTCGACTTCGAATCCACCCCCTCTCAGCCAGGCAGTTCAAGTGGTGGTGTTCAGTTTGAAGCAGGAAGCTCAAGCGGGGCTCATTTAACTGAGCATGATGAAGCTGCATTCTGATATGCAAGTGAGAAGAGACAAGTCTATGAAAGCGACAGTGATGAAGAAGAATATGTTAAAAGATTGAAAAGGCGTGTAGTGATATTGGAGCAAGACGGAGAACTGAAAAGTGCTCAGATTGTTTCTCTACAACAAGACGCTGCATTAAAAGAAGCCCAAATCTCCTCTCTACAATCTCAGCTCACAAGCAGTGATCTTACTATAGATCAATTACAAGGGGATGTAGGGATGCTGATGTCAACTGTCTATGATCTTAAAGCGAAGCTTGAAAAGAAGTTCGGAAATGAATTTGTTGATAAAGAGGATTAGCAGTTTTATGTTGGAAGGCCTGAGCAGACACAAGAACAAAGAGCAGCAGCTCATGCAGCAGCTGAAGCTGAATGAGTAGCTACCTTAGAAGCTTATCTGGCAGCAAAACCAAAGAAGTTGAGCAGCAAAACCAAAAAGAGACGAGAACAAAGACAGTTAGAGAAAGAGTAGGAGAGGCAAAGAAAGAAACAACTGCTGGTTATGAAAAATCAAGACATAAATCCTCTAAGATGAAAACTTTCAGCTAAAAGATCCCACGACAAGGCCAGACAGACTTGTGATGGAACTTGGATCTACTTATTACGATGAAGTGGGAAACAAATCAGATGTGGCATGTTGGAGATATGAGCCAGAAAAAAGGATGTGGTTGATTACCCGAAAGAGTGGGCACAGGGAGTATTATGACGATGAAAGCCAATTCAAATCCTAGACTCAAATTGATCTGAAGTCCCTGCTACGAGCTCCTTATTATGATCCCGATCTAAGCAAGAGAGGCGCAGGTTGGGCATTTCGCTCACGTCTTGAAAAGGAGGTGAGAACGAACTTTAAGACCATGAAGACTGCTGAACCGATAGTAAGACGACATCCTGGTGTTCGTGACTCCTTTACCAGGAGGACTGTAAAATCAATCATCTGGCCTCCCACTGACAAAGCAAAGATCATTCCACTCTCTAGAAAGTTTGAGAAAGGCATACTGAAGAAGTTCAAGTTTTGGGCTTATGATCCTGTTATGGTAGAGGCAGTTATTGTTACTGAAGAACAGTCGATCAGGCTTCCAAACTCTTACGACCTGATGAGCTTTCATGAAGAAGACATCATGGTTCTCACGCAACATGTAATCAGAACCAATGAGAAATATGAAGAATGTGCAAAATCATGGACGAGTGCTGCTGCCAACATCTTGAAGAATTTTCTCTTTGCTGATCCTCTACCAGGTCCTCACGATCCAGCAGTCTGATGCATCTGCTTATCCAATAAACCTAGGGGGAGATTGTTAGGCCCTTTAAGGTTTATGGATAAGCTTATAGGTGGATTAGTGGGTATTGTGGGTTAATTATGGGTATTGGGCCTAATAGTGTAGTTATGGGCCTAGGGTTTAGGGAGCACATTCCCTAATCCCTTTCTATAAATAGTAAATGATGTAATAGGTGCATGGTTGGTGATTTTGGAAAATCTTGTATTGGACAATCATTTGTATGCAAGATTATTGAAGCATTTTGAATAACAATCATCCTACTTTTCATCTTCACTTCTTTTACAACTTGTTTGTGTGATTCCGCCACCTTACGAGTTGTGCGATATCATTGTGATCTCGGTTTCGGGACTTACATTTTGAGAGAAGTGAACTCACCTTTGGTTTGCTCGATAAGACTAATTACGTGTTCACACTAAATCGATCAAGTCCTAGTATGGTTTTCACAGTGATCAGTTTTGATATACAATCAAATCACATACTAGAACAGATAATAAACATAGTCACATAGCTCATAGCAACATTTAAACCAAACACATATTCATGTTACTATTTCTAATCATCACATAACAGATTGACATTCAAACTATGCGTATTATGTAATGTGGTCCAGTTGTGTGTAAGGCCCAAATGATTACATATCTCTCTAAGGTTATGTATTCGGCCCAAATACAGGTTGATAACTCTTAGCATTCATCATACATGTTTGTACTCACATTAGTCCAAAGCCCAGCCCAAGTGTACAATCGGTACTGTGTGTGAGGCCCAACGTTTAGCTTGTGCGATTGAACCAGTCTTATGCGATTTGGCTCACTTTGTGCGATTGTAACTGGGTCCGTGGCCCAATTAAAACTCAGGCCCACCAGCTTGTGCGACTGAGCCCGTTTGTGTGATTCGTGTCAGCCTATTGAACTTGTGCGACTGGTACACACTTTTGCGATTAGATCCTACTTGTGCGACCAACTTCGGCTTGTGCGACCTTAATAATGTTGTGCAATCACAACAGAATTGTGCGACCAGGGTGTTTGTGTGCAATTATGTTGACCGTGCCGTGATACCCGGATCTGCCATAACTACCCATAATTTACTCCCATCAATTTGTTATTTCCATAACCAAGATTCACAATTCTTATCTCTCCAAGTCCGATTAATCAGTTACTAGTTTAATTCCATTTATACAAATATATTAATCGGTTACATAATCAACAACCTCCCATAATCATTGCTAACAACTCGTAATAACCAACATCTACGACAATCGATCAACAGTTACAAGGGTTGGAATCCATGAACTCTAGTCTAACATTCAGATTATGTCACAATCATTGGTTCCATATCATAGCCCCCAAGATCAAGTTACTTATCATTATTCACATAATTCCCATTCATTATCTAATTATTAGTATTGCCTTTACCAGAATTAATTCGCATATTCTTATCAGATCAAACCAATTTTCTTTCAACGTAGGATCATTATCACTAGTCATGAAATCTACCCAAGAAAACCATAACCCACCAACATGTCTAACCTAAACATCATGCCCAAAATCATCAACAAACCATTGAAAGACCCTATCATCTAATCAACATTGATTATGTATAGCAGCCATGAAATTAAACCACAAATCACAGAACTTCTAACAAATCTTAAATCATAATTAACATCTCATAATTTAAACAAGTTCGGACATAGATAATCAACAATCAACCAAGAATATAAGCCAAGATAGGGATAGCTTTACTAACCGAGAGGGGTCGAGTGCAAGAGAGGGTGTTAGGGCGAGGAAGGAGCTTCGAGAGTGAAGGAGATGCTGTCGTCCAAGCTAGAGGGAGCTAGGGTTTGATGCCTTGTGAGGATTTTTGAGAATGTGGGCATCGTGCACCTCATTGTGTGCGTTTGTAATCCCCTGCCAAGGGTTGGGTTGGGCTTCATTTGGGTTTCGAGTGGAGTTTGGGCCGAGAGTTAAGTGAAGAACAATCCAAATGTGCGAACGTGTAAAGGCGTACGACCTGACCAGAATGTGCGGCCCATACTTTACTTAACATTTACAAACTTAAACATGTTCAATTATAATAACAACACCATGTAGCACCCGAAACATAACAATATTGTCTAAAAGGGTTTTGGAATTAGGTAAGGCTTGACCTTGAGAGTTCGGGTTGTCACAAGAACAACCTTGGATGTCTAATATGTGAACAATCACACCAAACCTATTGGCAAGAAGGAGTGCTGCTTGAGGCATCTCCATCCAATGTTCCCTGGGTGCCATTCCAACCCCGGTAAAATCTATTCTCTGTACTTGTTGGTCGTAGTCCCCTGGTACTTCACTATCGAAGATGTACTTCCAAATTTATTTGTTTAGACCCGTTAGCTCTTCAAGTAGTTGGTTTCGAATATACCCAAAGTAATCTTGTTCAAACCCTAAACCCACAGCCGCCGCCCGAAACCCACAATGTCCATCCGGCCTGACATCTTTTATTCTTGAAATGTAGCGGTGGAACACTTTTGGAATTTGTTTTTTGTATCTGTGCGCATATTCAAGCATTCCCTCATCATTGATTAACGGAAAGGCATTGCCCTTGTCAGACTCTTCTCTTCTTCACGTGAAGATGTTGAACGACCGCGTCGATTTAACGACCTTTGAGACTTTAGAGACATTGCAAATGTAGACGGTATTAGGGAATCTTGCGATGGTACATAAGAGCTATGTCGAGGAGGGTCACACCTACTTTGTTGTCTGGGTGGCCCAACTGAGCTATCTCTAGAAGCTTGCTCTTTTCTTTGTTGTTGGACCTTGGAAGTTAACCGCCTGCGAGTGTTTTCTTGTACGACAGGCGGTTTTTTGTCGCTCATATATGGGTTTACCACCGCCATGATCTTTGATAAGACGCTTTTCCTCACTTGCGGGGGTTGGGTAGACAATTTTTGTTTTACATATTCTAATTGTTTGTCTACATCAACATCTTCCTCATCAAAATTTGATGGGTCCAGGTCAAGTTTTCTCCAGAAAATGTCTATATCTTCGAGCTGAATGACGCAGTCTGCAAAACAAAAAAAGAGCATTAGACAATCATATTAAATTAAGACAACAAAACATTTTTTATAAGTCTATAAGTACCTGTATTCTGCAATCTCTCCAGGCGACAAGCACATAACAACCCGACACCCGAGTACAGCTGGCAGCCACATGTTGATCCGAATGACAGCAACGTGTCTATTCTCCGTGTTAGCTCGTTTTCCAATAGGTTAAGAGCATGGATGGAATCTTTAAGAAGTAGGTTGCAAAACATAGGAATCTGAAGGTGGCTGTTCATTCGCTTGGTGCGGCTTTCTTCCAAGCATTTCTTTATTTGCGCATATTGCTTTAGTACCAAGGTGTCCACCTTTTTCACAAGCGATTCCAGACTGCATCTCGGTGTAGTATGTTGTTTCTTTAATGCAGCATGTGCGCCTTCAGCTCTGTTTGTTGTAGTTTGCAAGAATGTCAGGGTTTGATTGGTCCATGCAGATACGAACAATTGTCTAGAGGTGCTTAACTAGTTATTCCATAGGTAATCAAAAACATCTGAAAAAAATAAACATATTCAAATTATATATCAATTTGTATGAATGTATTTACTTAGAGAGAACATACATGTAAGTTGTTGATTGACAAGGTGTCTCTGAAGGTTGAGGACGTTATATTTGTATAACTCTTCGGTAGCGGAATTACACACTGTTTTCCACTGATTTATAAACGCATCCCAATCTTGCCCATTAAACGAACCCTTGCAGTGCTTCACAATATATTGTAAGATGTGGAACCTGTAGAGATATTTGTGTGTGCCAGGGAATATTTTTCTACACGCGTTTATCAGTGCCTGGTCCCTGTCCGTTAGAATTACACGCGGTTCCATGCACTCGTGCAGCATAGACCTGACCCTCTCCAAGACCCAGGCGTGCGTTGCCTCCTGCTCGTTTGAAAGAAATCCATGCGCAACACAGAAGGTGTGGTTTGTCGACGTCATACCCACAACTTGCAAAAATGGAAGATTGTACATGTTAGTCTTGTAGGTAGCGTCGATCATATGCACATGCGGGAATGCCCTCCACATTTTAAAGGACTTATCGTGACAGAAAAATATATGTTGAACGACGTTGGTGGAAGGTTCCGTTTGTATGTAATAGGACATCTTTTTTCCTGGAGGATTTGTTCTAGTCGCTGCATGGGAGACGGTTTTTTCTCGAACTTCGTGGCCCTAATCTTTTGGCGAGCGTTGTGTATGTCTTTCGGAACACATACGTTCTCAGGGTTCAGTTCGGTTACGGCCTTCCAGATTGTATGGGGCTGTATGTCTTGATCTGTCAGCTCTTGCACCAGCCTAAACTCATTAGGAGTAAGCCTCCTGGCATACGCGTAACCCACCAGATGTTCAGCAGGGCCGTGGTTGTGCGCCTCGTTAAATTTTTTTTTCAGATAATCTATCCGCCAAGCCCGACGACTCTGGTCGAGACGACCTATCACCATAAAAGGGCACGTGCATTTTTTGCTTCCGGTTTTCCTAACCGTTGCCTTACTCTCATGCTCGCCGCTACGACAACATTGGAGCCACACCCGGTTATCCTTGGACCGTCTAGTAACAATTATGTATCTGTTGGCTAAACCCCTTCGTTTTACCCAACTTTCCAAATCATCGCGGGATAAAAAATCCTAAAAATATAACAAGTAATTTAAAAAAATATAACAATTTTGAACGTACTTTTTTAAAAATTCTTAAAAACATAAAACAATTTTAATTAATTTTATAAAAAATAACATTTTAATTAATTTTATAAAAATATAACATTTTTTAATTAAATTTTTATCCTATTTACAAAATACAACAATTTTGAATGTATTTTTTCTTTACAATTTTTTATGATTGTACAAATTATTATTGTTTTTTATTGCGAGGAACGTGCGAATTGTGCATCGGTTTTGAAATGAACGAGGTAACAAGTATTAAAACACATAAAAATTGAGATAAAGTAAAAGAAAGGCTTGATAAAACATCGGATTGTTTCGGGTTTAGAAACTTCGACTATTCCAAAGTGAATCGAAAGTCCTTTCAAATTAGGGAAACGTGCTTTGGCCTATAGGTAAAATACTCTCGTCGAGAAGCGATTAACCGTACTTTACCCTTCCAGTTACTACACGTCCCTAATCGATTGAAAAATCGAAACTTTGGCGGGATTAAAAATCGAGGAACGGGACTAGTCGACAAGATTCGGGTTTCACCCCTAACTTGAAGATTTCGTACCATAAGTGTGGTTGGTATTCGTTAGGTCAAGAAAGTTAATTCCGACACTTTGACGAGGGTCCACTAGAGCTTGAATTGGGAACTTACCGTCAAGATGTGGATCTCACTCCTAACTTGATGGCTTAATTTCGTGCAAAATTGAATAAGCGGACTGAGAGTCGTTCACCAAATTATGGTTTCACGCCCATTTTGGTGAAATCTTCTCGTTTGTATAATACGAGTGTCTTCAACTCTTCAACGAATATTTTAATTAATATTTAAAAAAATATTTCAATGTATTTTTTTATAATATTTAAAAAATATAACAGGTTTAATTAATTTTATAAAAATATTTCATATAACATTTATTAATTAATTTTTATCCTATTTGAAAAATATAACAATTTTAATGTATTTTGTATTAACAATTGTATAATAATTTAACAGAAAAAAATATAACATTTAACAAAAATATATATCGTTCGTACCTGATCAGTTTTATACGAAAGTTCAGGGTAAGCGGGTGTCTCGTCACCCAATGACTCTTGAACGGGTGGCTCGTCACCCAATGACTCTTGCACGGGTGGATCGTCACCCAATGACTCTTGCACGTAAGAAGGGTGACCAAGGTCTCCTTGTACTCCCGAGGGACCACTAACGAAAACGTTATTGCCATATTCTTCCTGTTCGTACGAGGGAACGTAACCGGGTTCATAATACGGAGACCTATAACCTTGATCATGGCTACACGCGTTCAAATCTGGTATCAACGGTTGGTGGGGCATAGCAGACTAAAAAAAACGGGTAAAATCAGGCAACGAATAGAAAAAGGTAATGGTAAGTTTAACGCCGAATAGAAAAAAGTAAATATATATACTTACCTCGTTGAAGTCTGGCAACGACGATTCATTATGACGGGGACGATAGCCAGACTCGACCTCGTGCGCGTGATCATCATTTCCACCCAAATCGTAAGAATCAGGGACATTAGACCCCGCCTAATATAAAACGGTGTGCTAAGTATTTCATAAACAAAAAAAAAAAACAGAATAAGTTAAAAAATAATATACCACACTGCTATACGAAATAAACGTGCTCGTGTCCGCCTCAAACGGCTCACCGAAAACATAGTTGTACCAAGACATGTTTGTTAGTGAATGTTAATATATAACGAAGACCATATATATATCGTCTTCTTCGTCGTTTAAATAGGGGAAGCAGAATTCAAATTCGGAATCGAATACAAGTCGTATAGCCCTATACGATGCGTATAGGGCATACATCAATCACTTTACGTCACTCAACAGTGACAGAAAGCTGATCGTACTTTCTAAAAAAAGTAATACGCATCGTATAGGCCTATACGATGCATATTACTTTAACCCCCGTGAGACAGTGTCAGCCTTTGACTGACACAGAATTAATTACCAACTCAATACGCATCGTATAGACATATACGATACGTATTGAGGGTGTCGATTTAATAAGGCAAGGTGTGCCAATAATACGACCCTTTTTTTTATTTGTGTTCTCTTTTTTTCTTTCATGTTTACTTTTTGTCATATAGCCATGTATTAAAACTAATTTGTGGAACATATCAGCCGTTAATATTAGTAATATATTGTAATAGATTTTGCGTTTTGAAAATAAATTTTGCGTACATGCTTCTCCAAAACTGCGTTTTGGAGAAGATAATCACTTTTCATCCGAACACTCATAATCACTTTTTCATCCTAACACTTTTTTAGATTATTTATGTTTTATAAACACAATAATCAAATAATCACTTCAAAACGTAATCCCAAACACCCTCTTAGTAGATGTAGTGTGTTTTCTTTATTTCTAGATATTGTTTTGATCATATCACTACTTTATTTTCTATGCTTTCTGTTTCAGTTGCTATACTGTGTGACACTACAATACTGGTACCGTCACGAAACGAACCGACAGCGATCAAATTCCCGCTTTTTTGTCCTTTTCCGCTTTATGTATATATTATAGTTATTATTGCGCCAAACTATTAAGAAAAACTTTCACAATTCAGTTAATTGTATGAACATTCAAATATGGTGAGTGTCTCGGGTTCGAAGCCCTTCATGGGAAAGAAATTTTTTTATTATCTGCTGCCAAATAAAAATTTGAGTAAATTGTTTCATTTAATACTTTTTTGTCTTTGTCTATTATTCTTAATAATATTTCCCGTGATTTATTCTTTTTTTTACTTTTATGTTGTTTTCTCTGCTTCTAAATTTGTAATTTTTATAACCAAATCTTTTAAAACAAATACCTTTTTAACATACTTCTTTTTCGTAAAGTGTAGCACAGATTAGGGATGAGCATTTGGTACCGGGTACTGTACCGGTACCGAACCGTACTGGGTATATTCGATACTGGTACTATACTAGTATTTAAGGGTAAAACACCGGTAAGTATCGATAGTGTATCGGTACCGAACCGATGTATTCAGTACCGGTACCACTTTTCCCCGTTTTTCGGTACCGGTTCGGTACCGTGCTCATCCCTAGCGTAGATTGAACCTTATTAGACGTAATGTATTTTTTATATGCGGATATTGTTTTTATCATGGAACGACCTTTTGTTTTGTTTTTTCTTTCGGTTGTTATACCGAGTTTTGGTACCGTATTAATCCCATTACAAAACGAAACGAACCGATAACGTTCGAATTCCCCCCGCGTAGCTCGGGAAATTTCACTAGTTAAGAGTAAACTAGGGGTTGATGCCCGCGCTTTGCGCGCGGGCGAGCGAGGGAATTTGGTCATTATCATTTCGTTTGTATGGTATCGGATCTCGGCATGGTAATCGGAAGACAATATCTAAACACGATATGGTTAGCAACCGAAAGAGAAAAATAAAAATATGAAGTGGTAATACAACCAAAACGATATCAAAATTTACGTCAAACATAAACGAACTGAAAACGTACACATAATAAGAACGCCAAACCATTTCAGGGAAATTTTCATCAAAACATAAACCAACTTAAATATATACCGACATGTACATATATAAGAGTACTTAAAACTGGAGGCGGTCCAAATGATTTTCATAAAGTTTTTAGAAAGTCAAAGGGGTATAAGTGAAAAAACTAAAATTTAAGGGGCTAAAGTGAAAAGGAGACAAAAAAAATATTGTAGAGTAAAGTCGGGGTTGATGCCCACGCTTCGTGGCACGGCGGGCGAGGGAATTTGGTCGTTATTATTTGATTTGTTGATATGGTTAGCAACCGAAAGAGAAAAGTAAAAATATAAAGTGGTAATACAACCAAAACGATATCAAAATTTACGTCAAACGTAAACGAACTGATAACATACACATAATAAGAACGGCAAACCATTTCAGGGAAATTTTCATCAAAACGTAAACCAAGTTAAATATACACCGACATGTACATATATAAGAGTACTTAAAACTAGAGGCGGTCAAAATGATCTTCATAAAGTTTTTAGAAAATCAAAGGGGTATAAGTGAAAAAACTAAAATTTAAGGGGCTAAAGTGAAAAGGAGACAAAAAAATTATTGTAGAGTAAAGTAGGGGTTGATGCACGCGCTTCGTGGCACGGCGGGCGAGGGAATTTGGTCGTTATTATTTTATTTGTTGATATGGTTAGCAACCGAAAGAGAAAGTAAAAATATAAAGTGGTAATACAACCAAAACGATATCAAAATTTACGTCAAACGTAAACGAAACGAAAACATACACATAATAAGAACATCAAACCATTTCAGGGAAATTTTCATCAAAACCTAAACCAACTTAAATATATACCGACACGTACATATATAAGTGTACTTAAAACAAGAGGCGGTCAAAATGATTTTCATAAAGTTTTTAGAAAGTCAAAGGGGTATAAGTGAAAAAACTAAAATTTAAGGGGCTAAAGTGAAAAGGAGACAAATTTATTATTGTAGAGTAAAGTAGGGGTTGATGCCCGTGCTTCGTGGCACGGCGGGCGACGGAATTTGGTCGTTATTATTTGATTTGTACGGTACCAAAATTCGGCATAGTAACCGGAAGAGGATACCTAAACACGTATATATAGTTAGCAACCGAAAGAGAAAACTAAAAATATAAATTGGTAGTACAACCAAAACGATATCAAAATTTATGTCTAATGTAAACCAACTTAAAACCTAAAAAAAAAACTAAATAAGAACGCCTGAACCATTTCCGTAACAATTTATGTCAAAACGTAAACCAACATGAATATAAACCGAATGGTACATATATCAAAATGACCACTTAAAATTAAAATTGGAGGGGGTTAAAATGACATTTCATAAAGATTTAGAAAGTTATGGGGGTATAAGTGAAATAAAACTAAAATTTAAGGGGCTAAAGTGACAAAAGTGATAAAAATTAAAAGAATTACTATAGCGTGATAGTTACAAACACTAAAGTAATACAAACTTGCTTTTTAATATATATTTTGTTAGGTATTTCACATGTTTATCAAAGTAATTTTATCTAAATAAAATTAAAACGCAGCGGAAAAAGTGTTTAAAACATGTTACTTTACAATATATAAAACCCATTTTATATGTAAAACCCAATACCCGGATCCATATATGAACATGCATGCTATCAAAACACAACCATAGGGTGTGACAAGAATACTACCTTCCAATAGCAAGAGATTGAAGAGGATGATATTCTTGAATGGAAATCCTCAAAGTAGAAGACCTCAAGCTTGTATACCCCAAGCCTTCCAACAAACACTATGATTTTGCTAGGATTACAACACTTGAAAAACACCTTCTTGACCACCCTCTTGGCTGAAATTTCTAGAGAGAAATTTGGTGTTCTTGCAACTTGAATAATCTCTCAAAGTATGTATTTGTTGTGAGAGAACATAAATATATATTCTTGATCCAATCATGTATGATCTTGTATAAAAGAGTTGCATGAAATTTGATTGGACCAACCAACTTGGGAAGACCCAAAGTGGACGGCCCTATGGGGTTTTTTGCCAACCAAAAATTTCAAATTCCATTTTAAAATAAGTCTTATAATTATTTTTATAACTTTTATAAAAATTATAACATCACATGTTATAAGACTTATGCAACATATCATAACCTTTTATTATGTTATTTAACCCATTATAACAAAATAAATATTTTCTCAAAAATAAATTATCCATATAATTTATTAGTTTCTCATGTGCAATTATTTAGAAAACCAATTTCTAAATATTATAAGTGTTAATATTTATTTGTTTGATCATATCATAAATAAATATTATAAGTGTTTGTCTAGCTTGTTATTCGGTATGACCCGACTTGGATCATAACATACTAGCCACATTAATTTAATATGTGTCTTGGGCATATAGAGTCAAACAATCTCCCACTTGCACAAGATACAAAGAAGATTGATGCAAGCAGTAAATGACGCCTAACAACGGTTTACTACCCCTAATACTTATGACTAAATGCCATTCAATAACATCATCCCCTTCAAGTCCCTTACTTGAACATGATTTAGGTGAATCTATCATTTATCCCTTTGTTGCAGATGTCATGTCAAATATAGAGACATAGTGTGATCATTCTCTGTTGATTTAACTTTTACAGGCCTTAGACATCTTACTCTCAACGAATAAGAGGAACAAATCCCTTATTGACTACATACGTCTCTCAGAATCATCTTGTACCACACCTGTGCTTAGCCTTATGTACTGCCTTATTACAGACAGCGAAGAACTAAGTCAAGGTATAATATTTGGTGAATATCAAGACCCAATATGTATCTCAGGTCAGAGGATACTATGATATTCGCCTTTGCTCAAACTTACTTATGATCAATCACAAATGATTCCATACAGTAACATTTGAGAGCGGGTCAGTCCAATATTTGTATCCCACAAATATTTATGAACTTTGGCAGCAACACTTTGCTCTATATTCATACCTAATGAATATCCACCAATCCAGGTTCATAACAGTCTTAGATTCATATTTGTTCCCACAAGTATGATCGACTACGGACATTTAGAATAATTAATTTATTCACGGATTTAAACATGCTAAAACGGAACATAACTCAAAATACCATAAAAGAGTTAAAATAAAATTGTTCCAATATCCAAATACAAAATAGATCAAATCCAATCACTAGAATATCGAAGTCCTAAGGCACAAGTATGACCCTCATGTTTTGGTCGTTCATGGAGCTTCGTGAATGGATCTGCAATGTTTTGATCGGTGTGAACTTTGCGAATACATATCTTTCCCTTTTCAACTTCATCCCTTATGTAGTTGAATCTCCGCTCAATGTGCCTAGTCTTTTGATGTGCACGAGGTTCCTTGATTTGAGCAATCGCACCTTCGTTATCACAAAAGATCTCTAGGGGGTCTTGAATGGTAGGGACTACCCCTAGGTCGGCAATGAACTTCTCTAACCATGCAGCTTCTTGTGCTGCCAATAAAGCGGAGATGTATTCTGATTCTGTAGTGGACAATGCTACAACATCCTGCTTCGAGCTCTTCCAAGAGACTGCAGCTCCATTCAAAATTAAAACATACCCAGATTGTGATCGAGAACCATCTCGATCAGTTTGGAAACTCGCATCCGTGTAACCTTTTACAACGAGTTCCTCTTCACTAGATCCATATATTAGAAACATATCCTTAGTCCTCCTGTGGTATTTCAATATACTCTTAGCAGCCATCCAATGACTGTTACATGGATTTTGCTGGTATCTACTCGTCATGCTTAAAGCGCATGACACGTCCGATCTAGTGCATATCATTGCATACATGATGGATCCTATAGCAGATGCATATGGGATTCCTTTCATTCTTTCTTGCTCATCCTTTGAGCTTGGACATTGAGACACATTCAATAATGTCCCCTTTTGAATAGGTACCAAACCTCTCTTAGAGTTTTCCATCTGGAACCTTTTTGAAGATTTTGTCAATGTATGCACTTTGGTTTAAACCTATCAATCGCCTTGATCTACCCCTATAGATCTTTATTCCCAAAATGTAGGCGGCTTCTCCAAGATCTTTAATGGAAAAACAACTTCCAAGCCAGGTTTTTACACCTTCCATGGTTGGAATATCATTTCCAAATAGTAGAATGTCATCGACATACAATACTAAGAAAGTGACGGTGCTCCCACTAGCTTTCTTATACACACAAGCTTCATTGCCATTCTTGGTGAACCCAAAATTCCTAGTTTCTTCATCAAAACGGTGATTCCAACTTCTAGATGCTTGTTTCAATCCATAGATTGATTTCTTTAACTTGCATACTTTGTTAGGATGTTTTGGATCGACAAAACCTTCAGGCTGAACCATATAGGCATCTTCATCAAGATATCCATTGAGGAAAGCCGTTTTAACATCCATTTTCCAGATCTCAGAGTCATAATATGCAGCTATGGCAAATAATATCCTAATTGACTTTAGCATCGCCACGGGCGAGAAGGTCTCATCATAATCAACCCCTTGAGTTTGAGTGAAACCTTTTGCTACAACTCTTGCTTTATAAGTATCCAAGTTACCATGCATATCAGTTTTCTTCTTGAAACCCCACTTACATCCAACTACTTTGGAGTTAAGAGGTGGCACAACCAATTCCCATACTTGCTTGTCATACATGGATTGCATCTTTACGTTCATGGCTTCAAGCCATTTGTCACAATCGGATTTTGACATTGCATCATGGTATGTGGTTGGTTCATCTGAATCTACCACGTAGCATCCATCCATGAAAAATCCATATCTTTCAAGTGGATTACTAATTCTACCAGATCTGCGAACATTTTGTGTATGTTGATCAACCACTTGATCGTCTTCAACAACCTCTTGTTGTGTGCTAGTTTCAACCAAACGTGTATCAGCTTGTGGTTCTTGATCCTCATCAAGTTTCACTGTTCTACTAGTTCCTTCCATAAGGAACTTATCTTCCGAGAACTTAGCCTTTCGAGCAACAAATACCTTTTGCTATGTTGGATCGTAGAAATAATATCCTATATCATCTTTAGGATATCCTACAAAGATACAATTAGTGGATCGTACTTCCAATTTGTTTGGGGTGTTTTGCTTCACATAAGCATCACAACCCCATACCTTAAAATATGATAATGATGGAGCCTTTCGATGCCATATTTCAAAAGGTGTCTTATCCACTTTCTTGGTTGAGGCCATATTTAATATACGAGCTGCGAAGAGCAAAGCGTAACCCCAAAATGATAGAGGTAATGTGCTTCTAGCCATCATAGATCGAACCATATCCAATAGAGTTCGATTCCTCCTCTCAGATACACCATTATGTTGTGGTGTTCCAGGTGGAGTAAGTTGTGAGATGATCCCACAACTCCTAAGATGATCTTGAAAAGCATCACTAACGTATTCACCTCCTCTATTAGAATGAAGAACTTTAATTGACTTGGTGAGTTGATTCTCTACTTCACTTTGGAAGATTTTGAAAGTTTCAAGAACTTCATCTTTCTGTTTTAGCAAGTACACATAACCATAACGACTATAGTCGTCGGTAAAAGTAATGAAGTATCTTTCACCATTCCTAGTCATTGGCTTAAAAGGACCACATACATCTGAATGTATGATACCTAATAAATCTTTTGCCCTTTGGTTGGTGCCACTAAAGGGTTTCTTAGTCATTTTACCTTGTAAACAAGATTCACATGTATCAAATGAACCAATTTAATTTGTTTCCAAAAGACCATTCTTTTGAAGTGTTTGCATGCGATTTCTGTTTATATGACCAAGACGACAATGCCAAAGATAGGTCTCACTCAAATCGGTTGCTTGGTACATTGAACTATCAAATGATGTATCATTATGAACCAATTCATAAATACCATTTGAAGGCATAACTTTAAAGTAAAACATGTCATTCATCGAAACATAAATGTCATCGTTTACAAACTTTAAATTAAAACCATATTGTCTTAAAAGGGAAACTGAAATAATGTTCCTAGTCAAACTAGGAGCATACAAAACATTTTTCAAACAAATTTCCAAACCACTTGGAAGTTTCAAAACATAGTCTCCTAAGGCTTCAACTTGAACTTTCGCTCCATTGCCCATGAAGAGACTAGTGTCTCCCTTCTTGTAATGCTTATTTCTTTTGAACCCCTGCAACAAATTGAAAATATGAGTTCCACATCTGGTATCTAATACCCATGTGTTAGAAATAACATTAAGATCAATATGTATCATGAAGATTGTACCTGAGGTTTGCCCTGCATCCCTCTTGTTTTTCAACTCCTTGAGATAGGTTGGACAATTCCTTTTCCAATGCCCTATCTCACCACACTCAAAGCATGGATCGCTCGTGGCAACTTTTTCCTTCTTCTCCTTTGGTTTCAGTGGTTCTGCTTTAGTCTTTCTTTTTCATTTCCCTTTGACGTGCCCCTTTCCCTTGGAAACACTTGCTTTGGATTCGGGGTGATACCCTTTCTTGTTACCTCCCTCATTGATCATTTGAACGGGTAAAGCCTTTTTACCCATTCCCGCTTTGGCTGTTTTGCGCATTGCATGAAGTTCACCAAAGCTCTTTTCGGATCCATTCATGTTATAGTTCATAACAAAAGCCTTAAGTTTCTTTATCAAAGAGTTGAAAATCAAATCAGTAGCCAACTCTTTAGAGACGGGACAATTAAGCCTTTCGGGGCGATCAATGTGGCTTTTCATCTTAAGGACATAAGAAGAGACCGATTGGTTTTCCTCCATTCTACATGTATGAAGTGCTCAAACCGTTTCGAAGCGTTTTACCCTTTCTTGTTGTAGGAACATTTCCTTCAATTGGGTAATCATGCCGTATGCCCCATGATGTTTAAAATTGTGACAATTGTGCTCTATAAACACTGAATGATGTAAAAAAATATCAATTATCAATAAAACAATATGATTTTATCCCAATATTTGTTTATTTATGTTTGATATTTTGCACGTTTTAATTTTGTTCGATTTTAAACTCTAAATCGCTTTCTGGAAAGTTATACGCAAACTGATGCGTAAACGTAATCAGTTTAATGTGAGAAACACTATGGAACATGATCATAAGCTTAAAATACCTTAAATAACCTTTACATAACTTAGAAATAAGTTTTAAAGTGTTTGGTATGGCAAAAACAAGTTTATTCGCTCACAGGGGCTATTTGCGACAATCTGTCAAAGTCTGCCGATTCGTATAGTAACATACACTCTGGAACATGATCATAAGCTAAACATACCATAAATAACCTTAACATAGCTTAGAAATAAGCTTTGAGGGGTTCGGTATGCGAAAATATGCTTATTTGATCAACAGGGACTAAAAGCGTCAAAAAGTACATAAGTTTGCATTTACGCTCATATCTTACGTTCTGAACATATCCGGACATCCAAAAATTTTTTTAATCATTAAAATATTTTATATTAGTGATTGGAATGCAAAAATACCACTCGTCACGTAATTTGGATCGATTTCGTGTCCGTTCGAATTTTCGTCGTAATTAACCGGATAACGCGATCGTACGACCAAATGAACCGACATCCGTGATATTTCTAAGCATATTTCATGTCCCCTATACTTTAACTTCATGGTAGTGCCTTGAAATTGGGTTACCGAGGCTTAAACGCGTCAAAAACCATCAAAACATGCTGCAGGGACTAAAGCTGTCAAAAATGAAACTTTTGAAGAAACAGGCTCCCTCATGCCACGCGCCAGACCCAGGTGTCCCTGGCACGCCACGCGACAGCACCTGTTTTTTAGAATTTTCTAAAATCTGCAATTCAGCAGCTGGAACATGGTTTTAATCCTAGTTTTTCAATACTTGGAGCCGGTTTAAGTGTTCCCCAAGCCCTCTAATGAATGTGTAACAAGTGTAGGGTGAAGATCATAGCAAAGTTTTTTACTCATTTCCTTGCTCATTCATCATCTTCTTCTACACCTGCTCTCTTGAAGCTATCCCACTTGGTTGAAGTCTTCAAACTTCAATTTTCTTTAATCTTTTTCCAAGCTTGGACCTCTTGTAAGTTTCTTTCATGCTTGGTTATGTATTTTAAGCAAGAAAGTCAAACAGTGTTTGACTTTCAGCTTTGACCACGAATTGGTCAAATCAAAGTTCGTTTGAACTTTGCAACGTGAGCGTAATCACGATGGTTATAGTCCCTTATGACTATACCTACTGATTACCACGTTGATTAGTCGAAGTGACAAGTCAAAGTTTCGGTCAAAATGCACGATTATGTGCATTTTGGGACGAAACTATTTTCGGGTATCAAAACACTTTGTTTTGATATCAAACCTGTTTTCTAACTTAGTTAAACATGTTTTAACATGTTTAACTTGTCACTTTTAGTCTAGTGCTTATATAGGGTCGTAAGTCAAGCGGTCTTGACAACCGCTTAGACTTTCGAACCCGACACGTCTAGTCGATCACTAGGATCCGACCAAACATATTTTGTGACCATAGTTGTATAGGGAATAATCTTCCGAGGTTATACGTTATGGTCACTTCGTTTAATTAGTTGTATGATAGGTAGTTTATATGCCTTTGGAAAATGACCAAAATGGCCTTTTCAAGCATAATTTGAATTTAAGCATATGCAACTTAATTTTTAACACTTAAACTGATTATGAAACATATTTAAACATGTTAGGGCATATAAATACTTGTCATAGGACTAGTTAGCCTATTCGTTTGCGCTTTCACGCGAATGACGCGTTCAAGTAGCGTAGACTACCTTAACGTGACATAACGGGTCATAAGCACCTAGGATAGGTTCCAATTCAGAATATAGGCTTTGTTAAACCATATTGTATGAGTTCCAACACTCATTTGGTTTACGAGACCTCATTCTACCCGATCTCCTAAATTAGGTGTCGATTTATTAACATAGCGATCCGATTACTAGGTGCCACTTGATTTCCTTGGTTTGCCCGAGCTTTGTTAAGATCATTTAATCAAGGATATTTTGCAATCTCAATGAGTACATAGTGCCCCTATTTTATTGCTTTCAATTGTTTTGGGGTGATTCATATGTGCTAAACGATTTCGATGTTTTCAAAAACGAATATTATGGTTTATATTTGTGACTGACGTGATGTCGTGGTCACAATCAAATTTAATCCAGTTACTACTAAATAGATAGTGACAAGTGGGTATCGAACACAGGGAGTTTGTGGAAAATGTGTTATTTGAAAGTGTATCTAACTTAACTAAAATTAAACTAATTGCAAATAAAGTAAAATTCAAGAGTTGATTTGATTGAATTGGTTTTAAAACTAAAATTAACTAATTAAATTGCAAAAGACAAGTTTTGGTTGAAAACAAATTAGAGACAAATGAACATCTTCAGTTTCCGGTTTGCTTTGACATTTATGCTATCGTTCCACTAGAAAGAACTACATAGACATAGTTCATCTGTGATTAATTGCAGTGATGAAAGGGAACTAAGTACTTAGATTCCTAGAACGTGAGGTTGTTACCCGATGATCAATCAACCCTTACCCAAGCCTAACTATACCCATGATATCTCGATTGCCAACGGCACCAAGAACGTATGGTTTCTAATTAGTTTAGCACAAGAATCAACAATTTACTAACCATCAATCACACACCATAACAAATAAATCATAAAGATGAAGTTGTTATTCTAGAAATACGGAATTCAAGCATAACGTCTTACACAAAACCTTCCACCAAAGATGACCACAAAGTGTTTAGCCACTCATGGCTTGAATCAACATCATCATACCAGTTTTCATGTTCAAAGGAATCACCAACATAAAAACTAGATTAACAAGTGTTCTTCAAGCTCCCAATCTCCAAAGATGCTTCCCAAAATCGTTGCCAATGATTGTGTAACCGAAAACATATCATGAGACACCATAAAAACCCCAACAAATGGCATTTAATACATAAGTTACATTAGGGAGCCAGTCGGCGCCGTAAGGTACGGCACCCACCGTAGCTTACGGCAGTCAGCATGTCAGCGCATCAGCATAAGGCGCCGTAGGTTACGGTGCCAATTTGTTTCTTACGGCAGTCATACACTGCCTTACGGCAGTGGTCTTCTATCAAGTGATGGGAGCCGTAACCTACGGCAAGTGCCGTAGGTTATGGTGCTATATGTTATATTTCTTCTTGTTTGCTTCAATTCAAGTGGAATCTTCCATTCTTGTTTCCACCATCATCTAGCATCCATCCAAGCTTCATAATATCCATCTTTTAAGCACTTTAACACCTGCAAATACCAACGTACCGTAGTTACCAAATTCCCACAATTAACCAAGTAAAGTATGAGTTGTGCACATATTTAGCTCTTTTAAGGGTTGTCCTACGGACCACTGGTCACATCCCCACACTTACCTGTTGCTTGTCCCAAGCAACTCGTAAAAACCATTTTCAAAACAAGCGATCAACATAAACCAAGCATAAACATGTTGTCCTTTTACCAACCCTTCTCAACACCCAAGATAACTCACCCCTCGCTATGTCTCTCCTCTCGGCAACAAGTAAGCACTAGCATTTGTAAGCTAGACACACAAAAGGCAAACGGGTAGTTGCACAACTATAAGCTTGTACCTAAATCGGTCCTTCTCCTAACAAGTGCCTAACATGAATCCAAATCAAAGGGGCTTTAAGGTTGTAACGTGGCTAGATATACGGGTAGGAAATGGAATATATATGTAGTAGCGAAAACTTAACCCGGTCTTTTATTACACAATAAAATAAACAAACAACTACCAAACTTATCTACTATATACAAGATAACTCAACATCAATCTTTTTTTTCATCACTTTTTCCATTTTTTTTTTCAAAGCTATCAAAGCAAACCTTCAATAGCATATCTACACACTACTAAAACACCACTAACACTATAAGACCGGGTCAAGTTGGGAAAATTTTTAGGAAACTAGTTAAGGGGGTAACAAATGATAGGCTTTAGGCACAAAATTGGGAAACTAAATGTCCAAACCCCCGCCCCTCTCGCAACCATGCTCATATATATAATTAATGAGGACCAACCCCCTAAATCCCACACTCGCACACACCAAGACGAGGCTACCTAATTGCCCTTATCCTTTTTACATTCACATTCAACTAAGGACTTAAACCGTATTAAGGCACAAGTTCTAATGCACCCCACCCGTTGCCACTCTCATCAAAGACAAGCATTATTTATATACAAGTGTGGCTTCAACTCTCACCAAGAACAAAAGGTACTAAGGGTTGCCGGTGTGTCACTTGGGTTTAATCCAAGGTGTTCAAATTCTCACAATGTTTTGCTTGATTTAAATTTTTTTCAAAAACCTCATAATTTCTCCCCATCCCCACACTTGGGATACATTGATCCCAATGTATGGTTTTGAGGAAACTTGATCGCTAAACCCTTCAACATTAACAAAAGCTTCACATCTCAAACCCCAAACTTCTTTTTGTATTTTTTTTATTTTTTTATGAAAATTCAAACACACCACCACTAACACATCCCGAAAATCACATCAACATCTAAACACCACCCGACCCCCCAACCATAAACATAAACATACAAAATGGAAATATACACAAAGGAGCAAGATACAACCTGGCTAGTAATACTTTGGCTGTGGAGGCCCGAAGATGGATTTCATCATGTCGTTCCACTCTCCAAACCCAAATGCTCCACTGCTGCTGCTTCCTTGATCACCACTTTGACCCCCCTGTTGATAACTCATGGCGTGTGGATCCACCCATTGAGAATGATGCAATGGTGGGGTGGGGTGGGATACGGCACACTACCATCATATGGTGGCAATGTGGTATAATCCACAACTGGCGGGTCCGCTTCGTGTGGTTGGCCTGCATGCCACTGATCATGCAAGCGTCTCTGGCGGTCGTCTATGTAGCGATTGTTCACTTATTCATTATGGGCGTACATGGGAGCTCGATTCCATTGCTCGTTTCTGTCGTAGCTCTGTTTGAGAGCTCTTTCCATGCTAGCACCCATAAAAGTTTGTTGATCGAAGAGCATTTGGTTTGGTTCAGTCCATTCGCCAAAAGTGGGGGGTCGCCTTTGCTCAATAATTTGGCCCATATTCCCCGAATGAGCCCAATAGGGATCATTGTTGTGCATAGTAGAATGCACTCCCCACATAACCAGATTGTACACCTGCTCCCTGAACTCCACCTAGGCCCACTCCCCCCATTGGAGCATCAACCATGAACGTGTCTTCCCGATAATCATCGTCACCACTAACTTCTTCATCAGTCGTTTCGGGCTCATCAGCCTCGCCCAGTCGTAGTGGTCTCGCATCCGCTTTGATAACTCTCCATCTTCTCCCATCTGTCTTCAGCTTATGGTACCTTTCTGATTCCTTGTACTCCCATCCGGATCCCAAATTCTTTATGTCAAACGGACTAAACCTCTTATAAGAGCCTTTTTCATTGCCTTCAATTGCCCCATATTTCTTTAACAATGTCGTGATCAATCGGCAATGAGGTATAATTTTTCTTTCTCCGCTATTTCAGCTCAACCTCTTGAAACCGAACCTCCATCTTATCACCCCGCCGCGGGATGACATTGTGTGGACACAAAACCAACAACAACTTCGCCTCCATTCTCAAGTTTCGTCTAAACAATTTTCCATGTGTCGTACCCGGAAGGAAGAGGTAGTCCAACATTTTTTGCCATTGAGGATGCTTGTCGGGCTCGTGATAGAGATCTTTGAGACTCGGGTAAATATATTGACCCGATGGTTGGTCATCAAACTTCGCTATTCGGCGCAAGGAATCATAAGACATTTCGACTTTTACCCCGTTACACCATCCAACGAGTTTCATCTTGTTTGGGGCTTTAAACGGGGGACATTCAAGCGTGGCCATCCACTCTTGAATATGAACATCATACATCTTCTTTACTTCGTTATCGTAACATTTCAAAGCTGCCCCCCAACCCAATTCTTTAAACTTTGTCGTTATCACGAACGGCCCAAAATCAGCTTCCCGGATCTCCTTTTCACAAATAAATGCCTCAGCCCTTTGCTTCAACTTGTTCATTTGCTCGTGAAACAAGTCCTCTCTCCATTCCGCGGGTTGGTCTAGTAATGAACCGGATGTCCAATCCGGCTTTGGACCCCTTGGAGGCGCATCCTCCTCCGAATCCGGGTCTCCTATCCGAGCCAACCGTCTTCTCTTTGATTGTTCTTCCTCCACTTGAGGTTGTTTAGACGAACTTGAACCCGCTTTATCCTTCGATTTCCCCATACCTACACACATTCATAAACCAAACACACAAATCAAGTTAGTTCAACTCACAATCTTCCCCACACTTGCTTTATGTTACGGGTATAAATGTACAAAAACCAAAATTTTTATCTTTTCAAACAAAAATTCGGCATGATGTCTCTACAAAATCAGAATTTTTCCAAAAAACTTTCACTAGACATCCAATACATTTATACCCAAACATTCAATAGTTCAACAAAGTCCTATCATCTATCGTATACAAGCAAGTGTGTAAGCAAAAACAATAATGAGAACTTACAAACCTCAATGTACTTCAAAGAATGACAAGAATTTGCATATCTTAGTGATGTAGAAGATGATAATAATAAAATCTTCATGTTCACACAAAAACCCAGAAAAACCCCCAAAATTTCAGCTCCCCTATGCTCAAATCCGTCCCCAAAATGATGGAATCTTTGAGATATGAGTATAAATCTAGATTCCTTGTGAAATTTCACCCAAAATAGACTCAAGAATCACCAAAATCGGTCAAGATTTGAGGGAGATATGAAGGTTTGAAGTTATGGAGGATTAGGGTTCTTAGAAGATAGAGAGATGGAGAAGAAGAAAGCGATGGGTGGTTGGGGGTTACTGATTGATTTGTGTGGTTGGGGTGATTTGAGGTTTTATTTAATGTATTTTTATTAATTGTTAATGAATTTTTGGTTTTATATATATATATATATATATATATATATATACTAGTCCTCTACCCGCGCGATGCGGCGGGGTGGCGATTTACAATAGGATACTCATTTACCGATAGTTTATCAGTCGTTTTGTGATATATTGTATAGTACTTAATTTAGTTATCTTATTCGTTATATGTTTGTATGATTAGAATTATGAATGATCCTGTTGGGACTTTACCATCTGAATTCTGATGATTAATATTATAGGGCATAGGCTTTTGCGATTGGAATTTATGCAGTTATTTTAGCTTAGTTCATTGGAACTATTACATTTGAACCTTATGTTTTCTGAGATTAACAACGTTTCACTTCATTTATCTGCACATATTTTGTTTCTTTGTAGGGCGGTATTGGGGAGTGTAAGTGACTATGTTACTCATCATGCTCACTACACCGTGATGATAGTTAAGAAACCAAAGACATAAACAATTGGTGACCTTCCGCTTGCTATAAGCGTATTCTTTCCACACTCGGGATATGAAAGAGGAATTGGTTTGATCTGTGCATACCCTATCTATACCGTACGGGTAGGGTCGGTTTTAGTTTCGAGTATAGAATTTCGGGCATTAAAAAAACCGGTTCCGAGCTTTTTTACGGGTACGTTTTTTTGCACCTCTAATTAGGCTAGTCGAAAGATGTGGTAGAAGAGTTCCTCATCATTTCAAGTGTGGAAGTGTTAAGCTTATTTGTACTTTACCAATTGTGATTTGTATTTATGTATTCCTTGTTTTTTTTTTCAATTTATGCAGGTATCACTATTCCATGACAAGATGATCGAGGAATATTTGTACTCAATGGCTTTTATAGTGTGTTGAAAATAACGGAGTTAAAATGACTTTTTGTTGGTCAAACACAATATATGCAGTAGTTATTAAACCGAGTGTTTTTATTTGATGACTTTAAAATAAAGCAACTACATGCCACAAGCAAATATAACTGCTAATTTAAAACATCATTTTTCATTGTTAAAATAGTTGGTTGGGTACTTGGGTTATCAAAGCACAATATAGTAGCTAACATTTCATAACTTGGGTTATCAAAGCACAAATATAACCGAGTGTTTTCATCCACTTGAATCTCCGACATTTTAGGTAAGTTTAATGTAGTAGCTAACATTTCATAAGTTGGAGGAATCCTGTAACTGATGACGTCCCCAATATCCAAATAAATCGGTTCTGTAAACGACCTGCACATTAAGATAAAAAGAACTCAAATACAACGCACTGCATATGATTCAGCTCAAAGTTTATTACTTGAGGAGAGATCTTGTCAGATGTTCGCGTGCAGTTGCCAATGCTTGACTTATCGTCTGCAAAGATAATTTCACAATGTTGAAGCATAAAATAAGAAAAAAAAAACTTATTATCTATTTATTTGTGTGTGTGTGTGTGTGGGGGGGGGGGGGGGGGGGGGGGGGGTAAGCTTACCTGCTCAGAGAGAGGAGCTCCAGAATCTACACTGTGGCTTGCAACCTTACCAGCAATGACATTTGCATCTGTTTCCAGAATAATTCTGCAAATTATAGTAAATAGATGTTTATAAGTCTTCCAACTGTATAGATCTATAGTTGAAAATTAACAACTAATAATTCTTACCCGCCATCAACAATTTCATCAACGCACAATAAAATGAGATCTAAATTCTCAAGTGCCTCTTTCTTATCCACATTGCCCCTGATACACATGTTCGATAAGAGAATGTCATTGGCTCTCATTGAAATAACAAGCTGACGATGTAAATTCATTGCAAAATACCTAAGCAGTAGACCGACTGCATCAAAGAAACCCTGAAGAACAGTGGATATGATGAGCTCATTTTCATCATCACCCCCGGTAACAAAGAAGTGAAGATCTTGAGCAAACTTGTAAATGACAATGTTGTTCTCAAACATTGCTATCTCAGCTGCACATTAGTACAAGCCAAGCATTACATGCTGTTTAATACAATTAGAAAAGTAAAACTGAAGCTTCTTGATTTCAGCTTTTCATTCTCTGAAAGTTTCTTCAAAAGGGAAAACAGGGAGTATATATATAACAAAAAGTACGCGGATGGTCCCTGTGGTCTACCAAAATTTTGGATTTAGTCCCTAACTTTCCAAAAGTACATGGTTCTTCATTTGTTGTTCTTGGTTCTTCATTTGTGAATGTCCGGCCATTTAATCATATCAATCAGGTATCAAATTAGCAAGGAATAAAAAGGGTTATAAAGCACACCTTCTGTGCGTGCATTTGTCTTCTGAGTCTTGGTAAACACAGATTTTTCAAACGCCTCCTTAGCGCTATTAGTTGGCCAGTCTTCTGAATAGTACTTCACAGCTACACGGTTGCCCTTGGCTAAATGGAGGATCTTGAATAGACTACAGGACAGGAATGAGACATTATACTACAAAGTATGTTTAACGTGCATAATAAAATAAGGAATGACATAATCCAGTAGTTTTGCAAAAAAAAAAAGTTTATTAGAGAAAGACCTCATAGTCACGAACTTGGAGAAACATATCGCCTTTTGCCCCGATTGTCGTCCACAGTTTCCAAATTAAAACTGAAATTTATCAAATCCACACAAACATACTTCAAAAATCACATATTCAAATAAGATTTTCACGTTCCTAAGTTGTGAAACCACATAATTAAACTCTGCATTCATCGAACTGACACCGCAAGAGGCTGAATAAAAGGATCACCAGTACACATACCTTGGAGAGTTCAAGAAGCGCGTTTTCGTGGAAATCGGGGCTACTAAGATCAAATCTCATTTGCAGCTATGTCCATCAACTAAAATAAAGATTGAAACTTTAAAGAAGCCGCCACTTTAAATAACATAATATAAATATGATTTGAAAGATTCTTTTAAGGAAACCCACACAGTTATATTTAAATAAAAAATTACTTAAAAATAGATAAGAAATTACATAAAGTTGGAGATAAGCTAGGCATCGATTCACCAAATTATTATACATTGGGAATCCAAACTCGGCATGCCATATAAAGATGGCCACACTCGGATAAGCCAGCAGCATTTTCCTTGCGTCTGCACATGAAACTCGGACTGAGCCTTCAAAAAATACACCATCCAGACAATTAATCCAGACCTGTTACCAGCATAGAACCAAATAATACATGTCCACACGAAGATCTGATGCAGCCAGCTCTTAACAGCCGTGTATATGCAGTTTAAAGCTTGACCAAGGCCCCGCAGCATCACAAAATCGGACCTGAACTTGGCATATATCATCTGCAATTCCTCAGAGAAGTGGGCCAAAATGACTGAAACATCCAGGTGCTTCAAAACCTTGTAAAGCTGCAGGTGAGGCGATGCTTGAGAGCCCCATACTAACAAAAGGCTATTTTTTCACAATGAAGTTGTGACACCCTTGACATCTCGGCTCTTGAAAAATGACACGGGAAACAGCAAGTACCTGAAGTCATGTACATGTAGGGGGGTAATTCCAATAAATAAAAATATATGACATGAATTTCAGATACAAGCAACAGAAATCCATTCCATTCTGTATGTATACGATGCATATTCAATTTCTACATATCATCAGCAAGGAAATAAAAAAGTTGTACCTTGCTAGTATCTTGAAAAGAGTTGACCCCAGGTAACCTGTCTTCATCAGGGACAAACACTTTCTGTAGAAGAATATCTCCATTTTGAACCATTCTAAGCCCAATTTTGTTTTCCATCTTGGTAGCTTGTAACCCCGGTGCATTCTTCTTTACAATGAATCTGCAACAAATAAGGAAGCACATGAGCATAACTAAAAGTCCAAAACTAAGCCTGGAAATATGAGCGGGTCAAAGCAGATTATCACTCTCTGAATTGAGACAAAAAGAGAACATTATTTTCTTACCCATTTATCTGGTTTGTGTCTTTATTTTTAGCAAAAATGACCAAAATATCTGCAAAAGTGCTGTTTCCGATCCATCGTTTTTGGCCTTCAATGACCCAACCTCCTTCCACCTGAAATTTCACAATCATCACAAGATACAAGAAAAGAATATGAAACCACAAAAAGAAAAAAAGATGATAAATGTGACCTTTGTTGCTGTTGTTCTAAGGCCACTTGCATCACTTCCATAGTCGGGTTCCGTCAAACCCTAACGCAAAACAAACTTAGATAAAGGTAGCAGCACGTATATCTAAAAACAAGCATTAATCTTGAAATGCTTCTAATAATTCAATAAAGAAAAATCAGATTCCTTACCTGGTACCGAGATGAAATCTCGGCTCCATCTTTCTATCCTGGGTCTACTTCGCAGCAAATACAAATCTAAACGATTATTATAAACCCTAACTAAAATCAGAAACAGAACCTGTAACAGAACCTGTAACAAACACCAGTCGTGAATTAGGGCTTCAATAATAGATATGATAAGCAAAAAAACTTAAAAACTTACATTTGAAACTCAGATCGAAACCCAGTTCTTCACATCACTTCACCCTTTTTTCGATTATGATAAAACCTAGACCTCTCAGTGCCTTTACCGTTCAACTGTAGCCCCCTAACAACGATTTCAGAACGGAAATCTTGACAAATTTTTCGATTTCAGAACAGGTTCCTTCATCTCTGGTTCTTCGTCGTTCAATTGAAGAGCGATGGAGAAAGCTAGGGTTCTAGAGCGAGAGAGAAAAGTTGATAATAAAGAACAATAAACAGATCTAAAAATAAAACATCACAGATCTAAAAATCAAACTTGTATACCTGGTGAGAGGTTAGATTCTTCATTGATTTGGTGAAATATTCACCAATCGACTTGAATCGCCTTCGTCTTTTTGAATCGCCAGGGAGAAAGAGAGAGAGAAAGCAGATGGGATCTAAAAGTTGAATGGACGGGGGTGTATGGGGAATTAGGATGAGCGGGAATTGAAAGTTGAATGGACGGTGCAGATCCCAATCCGTGTGATGTGTTTCTTTGAAAATGGACGGTGTAGATCTTAATAAGTGTTTATTTTAGTAAAAGGGTATAAGTGGAAAGTGAAGTTTTCTGGTGCTTAAAAGACTTGTACATCATGCATTAGGGGTGTTTTAAGGAAAATTTTATGACTTTAAGAAGTCCCTCCTATATGCTTTATAAAGTAGTATAGATATATATATATATATATAAAATGCCGACAAGAACCCCCTAAACATTTCAGCACCGTGTCGTAGCCTACGGCACTTGCCGTAGGTTATGGCAGTATCTTAACTCAAAAATGTGCCGTAAGATAGAAGCCGAGTGCCGTAAGGAAAAATTTATTAAACTCACCGTCGTAAGCTATGCCCCTTTTTATCCCGATTCTCTAGATCGAACTCTTGCAACAAAAGCACCCAACGAATCAACCGGGGCTTTGCATCCTTCTTTTCCATTAAATATCGGACCGCACTATGATCCGAATACACGATCACCTTGCTCCCCCAAATGTAGGATCTAAACTTGTCCAAGGCATACACCACCGCTAATAATTCTTTCTCGGTTGTGGTATAATTCAGTTGCTCCTCGGACAAAGTTTTACTTGCATAATAAATTACCACCGGCTTCTTATCAACTCTTTGACCCAAAACTGCTCCAATGGTCGTGTCGCTAGCATCACACATAATCTCAAATGGCTTTAACCAATCCGGTGGTTGCAAGATAGGAGCCTTCACCAACTATTCCTTCAACACATGAAACGCTTGCAAACATTCGTCAGTAAAATCAAATGGAACATCTTTCAATAATAAGTTACATAAAGGTTTTGTAATTACACTAAAACCCTTAATAAACCTTCTATAGAACCCCGCATGTCCCAAAAATGATCTCACCCCCTTAACATTGTTTAGTGGGGGTAGAGACGAAATTACCCGAATTTTTGCTTTGTCTACCTCCATTCCACGGTCTGATGTTACATGCCCCAACACAATACCCTCTTGAACCATAAAATGGCTCTTTTCCCAACTTAGCACCAAGTTTATCTCAACACACCTTTTTAAAACTTTTTCTAATTCGTCAAGACAAGAGTCAAAACTTGGGCCAAAGATGGAAAAATCATCCATAAACACTTCAAGAGATTCCACGACCATGTCCGAAAATATACTCATCATACATCTTTGAAATGTGGTCGGGGCGTTGCATAGTCAAAATGGCATTCGCCGAAAAGCAAATGTACCATATGGACATGTAAACGTCTTTTTGTGTTGGTCGTCCGGGTGAATAGCAATTTGGTTATAACCCGAATACCCATCCAAAAAACAGTAGTATTTTTTACCCGAAAGTTTTTCAATTATTTGGTCAATGAAGGGTAACGGGAAATGGTCTTTGGAGGTAGCGGCGTTTAATTTTCTATAATCAATGCAAACTCGCCACCCGGTGACCGGGCGGGTGGCAATTTGCTCACCTTGTTCATCTTTTATTACCTGGATGCCGGTGTGACAACCCTCACCCAACCAGGTATCCGTATGAATTAATTAATATTTAATTACTGCTTAATTACTGTGCTTGCTTACAGTTGTGATTAAACTGCTTGCTGATTTCTGATACATACATAATCATGCATCACATTTTATACTATCACTCTATTATTTATACACAAACATCAGTGACAACCTTGATGCACAAAAGCACAGTGAGCACACTATACGGATAACCCAGTAAACATGCTGACATAACCAGGATCAGACAGGCACTGTCTCTAAGGCCAGTATGAGCCGGGAATAGATTACTACACTAGTAGAGAGTGTAGGGTGGTGAGGATTGTAGAACTGCGTCACTAGGTGATAGTTATAGTGACCGGATGTGCCAAAAACGTACTTTGAGTACAAAATCCTGCACTTTAAATAAAAATTCAGCATTTAAAACTAACTAGTAAAGTGCAGAAACATGGGAAAATAATACTAGACACTTTCCAAAGTGTCTTGAATAAACTGTGTCACTAAAAATAATATTAACGACACTTTAAAAGCTTATTAAGCACTTTAACAGATTAGTATCCAACCGAATAACCGGACTTTACCCGGAACATAAAAATATTGACATGGACACTATTTTTTCTTTTTCTGAGCTAGTTAGGGTCCCCGAATACCCTAACACCCGTTATAAATTACTGCACACATAATACTCTAATTTAAATACCTAATTAACTAAATATAACTAACCTATTTAGTTGAAATTGAACCAAACCAATTCCCCCCCCCCCCCCCCATAACCGATCGTCCCATTTAGGGGACACCACCCTTACAATTTATAATTATTTAATTTGCTTTGTCTAATATCCACTAAACATATTACACCATGGACAAATATATAATATGGTCTATAAGAATACTTGGTGAATTAGACCTTCATTTGCAACAACAACACAAAAACTGAACTCTCTCTCCCCTCTCACTAATACTCTCGGCCGAACATACATACACACCCACCATCAGTTTTCAATTTTGATCTAGGCATTTTACATACATACCAAAACTAAACTAAAAGTCTTGTTAGAATGATGAATATGGTGGTTAATGAGTAAATATTAGTGTAAAACTTATGGAACTTGTTTTGTTATGGTTATTTATTATTGTTGGATGCTAGTAGGGGAACGGATCGTCATCTAACCACGCTAGGTCATGTTCATGGAACATGGATTAGCACTATGTTTAGTGTAAAAATAACTAGATGACGAACCCTTTCACTCACAAACATGAACTTGTGTAAAAACGATTTTTCTTATGAAATGGAATTCTAAACTAGTAGATCTAAGGATCTACAAGTGGTATTTTTGAAGAACCAAGTGTATGATGAAATCATATTTTAAAAGCCGGATCTTTCTTGAAATAAAGACATTTTTGTGAACCAAAAAGTGTGTAGACACTTGTGTAACGAAAGGATTTAACAAAGAAATATTTTTGTAATTTTGACCAAGAAGATGTAAACTTGCATTTTCTTTAAAAATAAGATTTTCAAGAAAATGATTTTATTTTTAGAGATGGAAAGATCCACTAAATGTGTTGAAAAGTTACTACATGATTTTACACAACTTGCAAGTTCATGTGTTTGCGATTTATGTATACTTTTGATAGGTTTGAATATTGTTTGTTGATGACGGAAAATTTATTGGTTGAATTTTTAAAAGAAAATGATACGCTAGTAAGCGTGGCCACCTCCAGTTACAGAGGAAACTCTGGCGAAATTTTTCCAGAAAATAACACTTAGAATATTTTTGGTGACAAGTGTTATGAATATATTTTTGACTTGTTTTCCAAACAAACTTCGCCATGATTTTTGTTATCAAATGACCAAGCGTCGGAGGTGGATTTTCTTAAATAAAACTTACCAAATATATATTTAGAATATATATTTCACAGTAAAACACTTGCGTGATTTATGATTATCTTGTGAACTATATATTATTTTTAGAGTAAAAATAATATTACTGGAACATACTGAGTATTAACGACCCCAAAATAATACTAACGCCTTCACAATACATATTTAAGTTACACCGGTATTTTTATTACCACGCGAACTGTAAAATGTAACTTACGTATTTTTCGGAAAATACTCTTAAAAGCGTATTTTGATAAAAGTATTATTTTGGAAATTATGTGGAATAAAATATAATATTTTTGGGGAAAAAATATTTATATTTTGGAGTTAGAATATTTTAGACAAATGAAATAAAATATATTTTATTAAGTGAGACTTAATAATATATTTCGGAATTTCTAAAACGCACATGTATTAAAACCCCCATCCTTGGGAAGGAATACAACTTTAAATAACTAAGAAGTGTACACACGAAATAGTTGTCTAACTATTTCCCAAAGACACTTAGACCTTAAGCCAAGGCACGGCCGTCCATCTAATAGAAGTTAGTACGTGTAGGTCGTCACGCAGCAAGTTACTTTGGGACGGACTATTTCGAGACGCACTCCAGTGAGTTAATGTCCCCCTTTTTCTCTTAACTGTTTTCAGTTTTTATACTGCGGGGGTGAAATACATGTTACTATGATTACGAATACTTTTTACATGGTATGGTTAGCTTAAGGAGGGTTAGGACGTACAGATCATATAAGTGAGTAGGCGCAACTTGAGGCCATTAATCCTCATTGTAGGACCGAGGGTCGAAAGCGGTAGATCTATCTGGGTGTAGCGAGCCCAACCCCTGAGCCCGCTTAATGGACCAGGTGGTGACTAAGTGCCCGACGCACAAATCCGCTAGGGTTGAGTCTTCCCGCATCACTTCACACATATCATTGGCTTTGCAACCCAATGGTGATCTCTTTTTCTTTATTGCTACATACCAGGGACATTTTTACATCGGGACGTACTTAAACATTTTTACATTGGGACGTACTTTAAAGGTTTTACATACTCACTTTCACATGAACTCGCTCAACTTTATGTTGATTTTTCAACTTACCTGTATTTCAGGAAATTAACGGATCTGGCTAAGTATGCAAGGGTATTAAGCTGCGTAAGAGTTATGAGGTCATCCACGTTTAGGGATTGTGACTTTTACCTGGACGAGTCGCAAGTCTTAAACGGTGTCTATTTTATGTTTATGGTTATGTCATATGAACAATGTTTCTATTTTGTTGGGTTTTAACTCGTTGCATGTGTCAACTTTAAACAATGTTGTGGTATTATGTTTTAAAACTTTAATCAATGGATGATCTTCATGGTTTTATTTGCGTATAGGTTTGTTGTGATTAAGCTATGGTATTAAGAAGTCACACCATAATAAACCCACGCTTCCGCAAAAGCCAGGGTGTGACAGCTTGGTATCAGAGCCTTGATCATAGCGAACTAGGATTCTTTCTCGAGTCTAGACTATGATCATCAGGGCTCTCACGAAAACGTTTTCAAACACTTTTACATTGCATACACTATACGTCCAGATCCAGGGAACAAACCTTTTTACAAACAAAAAGGCACAAATACACATTCCCAAATTTAAATTTGTAGCTCAGTCGAGGAGACTGAGGGAGTCCAGTCGGGGAGACTGGGGAAAAAAATTAGGTCGGGGAGACCAGGAAAAATTAGGTCGGAGAGACCAGGAAAAATTAGGTCAGGGAGACCAGGAGATTAGTCTGAGAGACTGGGAGATTTTAGTCTGAGAGATTGAGAATTCAATCTGAGAGATTGGGAGATTATAGTCTGAGAGACTAGGAAGTTCAGTCTGAGAGGCTGAGAGGATAGTCTGGGGAAGACTAGGATGATTACATGCGTACATTGTTACTGCTTAATTAATGATTATTGATATACGTGCACACGTGGTGAATATTTGCATACACTAATTGCTAATAACTACTATTGGTATACATGCTATGACTACTATATACTGGCACACACATCACCTTCCTCAGGGAACGAATTGTCAGATGATAGCGGCCCTACGGCCACCGCCACGGATAAGGAGACTGCATCTGTGCCAGAGATATTTACGGAAAACACTGTGAGTGATCCTGATATGCCAACCAGGGACGAGGACGACTTTCAACAGTCCGCGCTACCAGATTCTGGTAATACTTTACCCATGCTAATGGCTTCTCTGACAAGAATCTTCTGTCACTATTGTTTCGATCCATGACCACTTCATCACTGGTCATCCCGGTGGTGAGCACACTATGGCTCCAATCCGCGGCAATGCGCCTCCTGTGGACATTCCTTCCAGAGGTGGGCTACTCGACGAACGATTAATGATGACGTAGACATGTTTACTGATGGTCCTTCTACTGACACCCATGATAATGGAAAATTAAATGAAAACACTGTTACTAACTCCACTTCTTCAGACCCCTGTTAACACGCCATCATCTGATCTAGCATGCATTCAGACTCCTTTGAGTCTGTGATACCTACAACCATACAAACAGCTGGAGTACAGCATTCTACTACTGACACAAGACGACGACATGGCTGCTGCTCTATCACCTGCTCGAGGCACCACACCATTACGCGACCCAGAGCCTACTTTTGAGCTAGCTTCTGCACCTTTTGGGTCAGCTTGACGCTGCAACTGCTGGTTCTGCACACTTGCTTGATTATTACCCTGTTTTCTTTTGGCATTACCAGACATTGCACCCTTATACCTGACCCATTACCTGCATCTGATGATCTTCTTATTAGTTGAAACGTTAGTTTGTGCACCCATAACCACTAATGTTGCTCCTTTCCCCTGTGAAGACCAACGCCCATTGCGCCATCATGCCTATCATTTTCTTTCAGGACATGCCCGCACCCCGGATAGATGCTCCAGGTCGGTACCCACATAACGAACCTTTTTGCTACAGCAGCATTTTCTACGGGACGCACCGCTTGCTACATTCACCTCTACAACGCTCGATGAGCCGATTTGATGGTTCCTATAAACACACTATGCTAACTTGAGACCCTTACCGTCCCTTACATTATGGAGGCCACACAAGAGATGAGTTGCTCCTGTAACATCAACTACAGTTTGAGGATATGAGTCGCAGAACGTTGGAGCTTGAGCTGACACCACAATTGGCAAGTTCAAATGCAAAACATTACATAACCGAAAACATGATTTAAATGACTACATCACAAGACAACATTTTGTCAGAAAAGTTTATGTAAGACACCACGTCCTCCACCCTGTCTTTTACCAGCATACTTTGATCCGACACATACGTCAAGGTTCCTTTTACGCTCTCGACCGTTGCTACTACACCGATTCCTGGGATTCTGATACTCATTTCTTTACTATCGATCGGCAGAGCAGATAGTTACTACAACGTATATACAAGCTCGAGGAGGGACTCACACATGTTAACAGTTTACTTTTCTTCCCTCCTCCTCCTCCTCAGTCACCAGTATAGTTGGTTTCTGGATTATGCGGATTGCATTACACTTGGGTAAAGCCACTAAAGATAAGCCGGGATTGCGGAGACTTTTGAGGACCACTTCTGATTACGAAATTTTGATGCACTAATATACTTATTGGACAAGGGTAGGGTGGCCCTGTGTCCCTTTCGATGTGATACATTTTGTTAGACACAGTGATTGTGGCCGAAGGATAATGAAAGCCCAATCACCTTTAAACATGCGACAACACTTTGTGGCCAATAACCAATGAAAGCTCAGTCGCTAGGTCTTCGCTAAGCACGTCATTGATCTGTGTGTTTGTGCTCTAATTATAATACTACGTGCTTACCTGCTATGCTCTCATTAAAAATAATTACCAAATTACTTGGTTATACTATGATTATACCATTATTTGATTGGTTGATATGGTAACCTGTTATGTGTATGTACTTATGACCACTAAACAACCAAATGCACACACGAAGCAATTTAGACCTGACCTAACCGACCTTCTTCTAGGAAGATGTCGACTCAAGGGAACACCGATATCAACAACCCTCTACCGACAACAGAGGCAGAAATGCAAGAGCGCCTCTTACAAGCCATCGCACGGTACGAGGCCCGTCGCTCCGATTGCAGCAGAGGTACCTCGGGAAATAACCCCCCCAACGGTAATTTCTAGTCCTTTAAGACACATTACAAAACGTTTGGACAATTCCACGAGTGCCTTGCTAAGGCCTTACGCGAATAATGTTGCTTACATCATAGGATGCACCTACAAGCAGTTCTTGGACCACAAACCTCAGAGTTCGACGGCACTGGGGGGGCCTTAGCCCTCGTGCGCTGGGTCGAAAAGACAGATTCTGTTTTACGATTGAGCAAATGTGACCCCGAACATCAAGTCAAGTATATAACTGGACTATTGGTGGATGAGGCTCTGTCATGGTGGAACCATCAACTTCGGATAATGGGCGAGACCGCTGCGTAGATATTGCTCGAGGGCAGAAGTCCAAAAGTTGGAAACAGAACTGTGGAACTTGAAAATGGAAGGACCAAAGATAGCGGAGTATGTGCAGAGATTTAACGAATTATCACAAGTTGCCTTACACCTGGGGGCACCAGATTTTAAGAGAATTGAACAGTTCATAAGGGGATTGGCACCGCAGATTCTAAGCCTGGTAACAACATCAAAACCCTCAACGATCACCGAGGCTATCAACATAGGCATGGCACTCACGGAAGAAGCAGTTAGACGAGGAGAATTTTCCACTACGGAGGAGAAAAAGGAGACTGCTATAGAGGCATCTGGGGATAACAAGAGAAAGCTCGCAAATTTCAAGATGGTTACTCGGGTAAGTAACAAGAAGAAGGCCAAGAAGGGAAAAGATTACAAGGGTATCCTACCTATGTGCGACAATTGTTTACGTTATCATGTCGGGCGATGCAAATATGGAAATTGTGGTAACTGTGGCAAGGTGGGACATGTTAAGGAAACTTGTTGGCAAAATACTGAACATAGTAATAGGGGCCAAGACGGTAGTGAGAATCACGAAGGGGACAACGACAATGATAATTATCGAGGCAGAATGAGTGATAAACAGAAACGTGCTCGAGGATGTTTAAACTGTGGAAGCAAAAAGCATTTCAGAAGACATTTCCCTAAGAACGATCAGGCACAAGGATGAAAGCTCCACGCTGGAGCTAGGGAAGCACGCCAGGAGTACTGGAAAGGATATCGGTACGTCCCATATTACGCAATGTTATGCATCTGTATTGGCAAATACTGTTGCAAATTTTACGATTCGCACTTCTAGAGCTCGAGAGCATAATTGGTTTAAGTAGCAAGTAAGTAGATATTCCAGTACCCATTAGAACTAGCTTAGGGGAAGCTAGTGGAAGCCAACGCAGCAACTGGAATCGGCACGATAGAACCTGGAGAGCGTAAGTTTACGCTAGATCTATTGCCCGTTGAGTTGGGAAGCTTCAACGTGGTAATTGGATGTACTAGTTGGCAAGCGATCGAGCGGAAGTTGATATCCGCACCTCGATGACGAATGAAGGAACGATTGTGACTCACGAAGCAGGATACGCCACCACCGATCATGAATTGCTTAAGGCACGAAAGTTGTTGTGGGAAGAATGTGTTGTTATCTGGCTCATGTCGGGGACAAGGGAGTCAAAGAACTGGAACTCGAAGATACCCCCGTGATCGGAAAATATCTTGAAGTCTTCCTCGAAGACTAGCCAGAATTATCTCCTCAACGACAAGTCGAATTTTTGCATCGATTTACTTCCAGGCATCGCACCTGTAGTCGATGCACCACAGCGACTTACATTTTCGGAGATGCAAGGATTGACAGTGCAACCCCAGTGGTTGATAGAGAAGGAAGATAACAGACCAAAACGTTTGTTTCGGATAACCTCAGTTCTGCTCGTCAAAAGAAAGGACGAATGGCTTTCAAATGACCGGGAGTCGGACGAGCTAGCCAACCTGAGTCGGTGGCTCTTGCTGAGAATTAACGAACTTCTTACATAACTGACTGTGAGGACCCAACTACTATTACACAACTGGTCGACAAACGAGCGTCGGTAGCAGTGAAATTCAGGAAGAAAGTATACCAGGGTGAAATTGTGGGACAATGACTTGTTTTAAACGTGCACAGGAATGGTGTTTCCTACACAATGCACACAATCGTTTTACACAGAATACGAACCTTGAAGATCTAGAAGATATATACTTAGGACCTTGGGAACCCAGGTTCAAAACTCGTGAAGGTTGTTACTTAGGAACCACATCCGTTGACACAAGCAGACACCATTAACCTGACATATATGTCAGTTCTGTTGACCAAACCGGAAGTACTTGAACTCCTTTTACTTCTAGCGAGTAGACGTTTGCATCTCTACCCCCCTTAATGGTAGTTGCATCACATTAATTTTCTTCGGTGAGAGCGAACACACATTTATTTCGATACTTGGTCACTTCTTCATTTTAGCAAGTACTCATTGTTTCAGTACTCGGAAACTTTCATGACACACATGCATCATTTGCTACGCATGTGGTTTTGTTTCGAACGAACACTTCATTGAAATTTAAATATTACCTTGCCAAACCTAATCACTGATTCGTGATTCGAATGACCTACATTATTGTTATTATTGACTCTTCTGCTACCAAGTCAACACACTTTCTTGAAACCGCTTTCTTTCAAGTTACACTCATGGTTTATTTTTCTACCATACCGAGAATTCCTTGTTGATACATACATTGTCGGGTTACGTTGAAACCAAGTTCAATTGCTTGAACTTATCCAGTTCACAGGTTTAACTTGAAACGCTATATGATGTATTGGGAGCATCATATTCAACTATTTTTGCAAAGATTCTTTCATTTCGAGTCTTAGTAGATTTGGTTGGTCTATGACTCCACTAAAACGTTTGAACTGTTTCGATACCTTGCGGTGATAATTTTTCACAAAATTGAAGCTTGCGCTAAATTGGTTACTCACTTCGTACACGGATTTAATTCCCTATTTAGTTGTTAACAATCCATTTTGGATCTTCACGATCAAAGCGGTCTCAACACAATTGTGTGTTAAGGCAATGGTACATATATTCGTTTCATAAGCACAATGTACCTCCTAACGATTCTTTCGTTGTCAATCAAATGCCTTGCGATACTTATTACTTTTCACCTTCGATTGGAAACAGTGGTTCTTTGATGTTCAGTATTTAATTGGAAACTCTATAACATGGTATAAATCAAACCTTCAGATTGCCTCAGTACACTCTCATTTGATTCCAAACACAGTAAACTTGTTCAGTCACCACTATTATTGGGTAATGCCGTTACGACACCTTGCGGTGTCATCATAAACTTGTTGCTTGTGCTAATCATGGTAATCGTTTTACACGAGACCATGCATATCTTTGTTTGATTTATCATTTAAACATTTCTGATGCAACTACGAATCAAGACAATGATACACCAGATTCGCTTGTATTCCATTCGGTGTATCTTCACCATTCAAATATGTCAACACACTAATCCTTACCAGACATTTCTTCAGGAGTTGACAGATCATTTTACTATTACGCTGAGTTGATGCTTTTGAGTTCATATAGCGGGTGCTATGGTTTGTGAAAACTCGGTTGCATATTGCAACCAATCGTTTAAAAATCTTATTAGTCAAAACTCCACTTTTGTGGAACCGCTGCTAGCTGGATTACACGAGACTATACGTCGAATGCGTCTTGTACTTTGACACCCAATGCTAGCAGCACACACCTTTCAACCCTAGGATTCGGGTTGCTATATATTCTTGGACTCACCTAATGTGAGTAATGTTTGTTTCGATTTGATGATTATCTACTTCGATATTATTCATATACATACGTGTTTGACTTAATCTAAGGAGTAAGGTAGTATAAATTTCGAGGACGAAATTTATTTAACGGGGGGAGAATGTGACAACCCTCACCCAACCAGGTATCCGTATGAATTAATTAATATTTAATTACTGCTTAATTACTGTGATTGCTTACAGTTGTGATTAAACTGCTTGCTGATTTCTGATACATACATACGCATGCATCACATTTTATACTGTCACTCTATTATTTATACACAAACATCAGTGACAACCTTGATGCACAAAAGCACAGTGAGAACACTATACGGATAACCCAGTAAACATGCTGACATAACCAGCATCAGACAGGCACTGTCTCTAAGGCCAGTGTGAGCCGGGAATAGATTACTACACTAGTAGAGAGTGTAGGGAAGTGAGGATTGTAGAACTGCATCACTAGGTGATAGTTATAGTGACCGGATGTACCTAAAACGTACTTTGAGTACAAAATTCTGCACTTTAAATAAAAATTCAGCATTTAAAACTAACTAGTAAAGTACAAAAAACATGGGAAAATAATACTAGACACTTTCCAAAGTGTCTTGAATAAATTGTGTCACTAAAAATATTATTAACGACACTTTAAAAGCTTATTAAGCACTTTAACGGATTAATATCCAACCGAACAACCGGACTTTACCCGGAACATAAAAATATTGACATGGACACTATTTTTTCTTTTTCTGAGCTAGTTAGGGTCCCCGAATACCCTAACACCCGTTATAAATTACTGCACACATAATACTCTAATTTAAATACCTAATTAACTAAATATAACTAACCTATTTAGTTGAAATTGAACCAAACCAATTATCCCCCCCCCCCCATAACCGATCGTCCCATTTAGGGGACACCACCTTTACAATTTATAATTATTTAATTTGCTTTGTCTAATATCCACTAAACATATTACACCATGGACAAATATATAATATGGTCTATAAGAATACTTGGTGAATTAGACCTTCATTTGCAACAACAACACAAAAAGTGAACTCTCTCTCCCCTCTCACTAATACTCTCGGCCGAACATACATACACACCCACCATCACTTTTCAATTTTGATCTAGGCATTTTATATACATACCAAGGTGTTAGAGCTCATACGAGGAGACCCGGTGCTTACGGAATCGCAAGGACCTCTCTATGACGCTATTAACCACCCATTTTTCGTCTAGTTTCTTCCCTAGCCTTGAGCTAGTTGTAAGTGATTCTAAACATCTTCTTGTTCATATTTAAAGTGGTTAATGAGAAGTTTAACGGATAAAATTCATGAACATGCGAAAACTAAACTAAAAGTCTTGTTAGAATGATGGATATGGTGGTTAATGAGTAAATATTAGTGTAAAACTTATGGAACTTGTTTTGTTATGGTTATTTATTATTGTTGGATGCTAGTAGGGGAACGGATCGTCATCTAACCACGCTAGGTCATGTTCATGGAACATGAACTAGCACTATGTTTAGTGTAAAAATAACTAAATGACGAACCCTTTCACTCACAAACATGAACTTGTGTAAAAACGATTTTTCTTATGAAATGGAATTCTAAACTAGTAGATCTAAGGATCTACAAGTGGTATTTTTGAAGAACCAAGTGTATGATGAAATCATATTTTAAAAGCCGGATCTTTCTTGAAATAAAGACATTTTTGTGAACCAAAAAGTGTGTAGACACTTGTGTAACGAAAGGATTTAACAAAGAAATATTTTTGTAATTTTGACCAAGAAGATGTAAACTTGCATTTTCTTTAAAAATAAGAGTTTCAAGAAAATGATTTTATTTTTAGAGATGGAAAGATCCACTAAATGTGTTGAAAAGTTACTACATGATTTTACACAACTTGCAAGTTCATGTGTTTGCGATTTATGTATACTTTTGACAGGTTTGAATATTGTTTGTTGATGACGGAAAATTTATTGGTTGAATTTTTAAAAGAAAATGATACGCTAGTAAGCGTGGCCACCTCCAGTTACAGAGGAAACTCTGGCGAATTTTTTCCAGAAAATAACACTTAGAATATTTTTGGTGACAAGTGTTATGAATATATTTTTGACTTGTTTTCCAAACAAACTTCGCCATGATTTTTTTTATCAAATGACCAAGCGTCGGAGGTGGATTTTCTTAAATAAAACTTACCAAATATATATTTAGAATATATATTTCACAGTAAAACACTTGCGTGATTTATGATTATCTTGTGAACTATATATTATTTTTAGAGTAAAAATAATATTACTGGAACATAATGAGTATTAACGACCCCAAAATAATACTAACGCCTTCACAATAAATATTTAAGTTACACCAGTATTTTTATTACCACGCGAACTGTAAAATGTAACTTACGTATTTTTCGGAAAATACTCTTAAAAGCGTATTTTGATAAAAGTATTATTTTGGAAATTATGTGGAATAAAATATAATATTTTTGGGGAAAAAATATTTATATTTTGGAGATAGGATATTTTAGACAAATGAAATAAAATATATTTTATTAAGTGAGACTTAATAATATATTTCGGAATTTCTAAAACGCACATGTATTAAAACCCCCTTCCTTGGGAAGGAATATAACTTTAAATAACTAAGAAGTGTACACACGAAATAGTTGTCTAACTATTTCCCAAAGACACTTAGACCTTAAGCCAAGGCACGGCCGTCCGTCTAATAGAAGTTAGTACGTGTAGGTCGTCACGCATCAAGTTACTTTGGGACGGATTATTCGAGACGCACTCCAGTGAGTTCATGTCCCTCTTTTTCTCTTAACTGTTTTCAGTTTTTATACTGCGGGGGTGAAATACATGTTACTATGATTACGAATACTTTTTACATGGTATGGTTAGCTTAAGGAGGGTTAGGAAGTACAGATCATATAAGTGAGTAGGCGCAACTTGAGGCAATTAATCCTCATTATAGGACCGAGGGTCGAAAGCGGTAGATCTATCTGGGTGTAGCGAGCCCAACCCCTGAGCCCGCTTAATGGACCAGGTGGTGACTAAGTGCCCGACGCACAAATCCGCTAGGGTTGAGTCTTCCTGCATCACTTCACACATATCATTGGCTTTGCAACCCAATGGTGATCTCTTTTTCCTTATTGCTACATACCAGGGACATTTTTACATCGGGACGTACTTAAACATTTTTACATTGGGACGTACTTTAAAGGTTTTACATACTCACTTTCCCATGAACTCGCTCAACTTTATGTTGATTTTTCAACTTACATGTATTTCAGGAAATTAACGGATCTGGCTAAGTATGCAAGGGTATTAAGCTGCGTAAGAGTTATGAGGTCATCCACGTTTAGGGATTGTGACTCTTACCTGGACGAGTCGCAAGTCTTAAACGGTGTCTATTTTATGTTTATGGTTATGTCGTATGAACAATGTTTTTATTTTGTTGGGTTGTAACTCGTTGCGTGTGTCAACTTTAAACAATGTTGTGGTATTATGTTTTAAAACTTTAATCAATGGATGATCTTCATGGTTTTATTTTCATATAGCTTTGTTGTGATTAAGCTATGGTATTAAGAAGTCACACCATAATAAACCCACGCTTCCGCAAAAGCCAGGGTGTGACAGCCGGACTTTTTAGGCACTACCTGAGTCGGACTTACCCACGCACTGTCCGAAATAGGATAAATGATCCCCGCATCCAACCACTTGATCACTTCTTTCTTGACCACTTCTCTCAAATTCGGGTTCAACCTTCTTTGTGTTTCACGGGTTGGCTTCGCATCTTCACTTGTAATGATTTTAGGCATCACAATGGATGGGCTAATACCTTTCAAGTCGGCTATCGTCCACCCAATTGCCGTCTTGTGAGCCTTCAAAACCCGTAGCAATTCCTCCTCTTGAGCTACCGCCAAATTGGAAGCAATGATCACCGGTAAGGTGTCATTCTCCCCCAAAAATGCATACTTTAAATGTTTTGGTAGCTCTTTCAATTCCACATTTGGTGGACATTCCAAGGAAGGTTTTGTACCTGAATCAATTCCCACCGGTAAAGTATCAGTTTGGTAGGTCCATGGCGGTCTTCCTTCTTTCACCGCAAGAGCCTCTTGCTCCTTCTCTTCCATTTTCTAACTGACATGCATGAACCTGCAAAGACACATCACAAACACAAGAACCCAAAATCTCTTCCTCGAACTCCTTTGGGTCGTATCCATCTATGAAATCTGCTAGAAAACACTCACCACCATAAACATTAGCACCGTTAGTAAAAACATTTAATCTCATCTTTCTATTACCGAATGTCATGTCGACTGTACCATATCGACAATCAATAACGGCATGTGCAGTGTTCAAAAACGGCCAACCCAAGATAACATTTTGTTGTTGAATTGGGTCCGTGGATGAGTAATCTAGCACAAGAAAATCCACAGGATAATAAAACTCATCAACTTTAACTATCACATCCCGTACAATACCCCGAGGAAGTTTATGAGACAAATCGGCTAATACCACCGTTGTCTCAACCCGTTTCAATGGACCAAAGTCATATTGGTCATATAACCCCCCCCCCCGGTAAGATGCTTACTCTGGCCCCAAGATCTAATAACGCCCTTGCAGTTTGAAAATTTCCAACTTGAATATTGATAAGAGGCGTTCCCGGATCTTGTAGCTTAGGAGGAAGATCTCCTTTCAAGACCGCGCTTACCCGCTCCGTCAAGTCAACCAATTTAGGCACTTTTTGTTGCCTCTTTTGGGAACACAATTCTTTCAAAAACTTGGTGTAAGAGGGTACCTGTTTTATTGCTTCAAGTAAAGGAAGATTAATTTTAACTTACTTAAAAACCTCCCACATTTCTTCTTTTTGAGGGCCCCGTTTTGAAATAAATTTTTTCTTACCCGGATCTAATAAAGCCGAGGGAAATGGTACTTGACTAGATCCCGCATCCTCATTTTCTTTTCTTTTCTTTTTCTTTATTAATTTCGGGTTTTTCAAAATTGGGTGTTTTAGAAGAAATAATAGTTGGCTCATTTTCTTCCTCACTATCTTGACCCGTTATGTCTTCAACCACCCCCTCAACCAAATCCGGTGAAGGATTGGTTTTGTACTCTTTCCCACTTCTCAAAACACTTACATGATGAATATTAACATTGTTACCTCTAGAAGTACTATGAGACGGGTTTACCTTAGTGTCCCTTGGTAATTGACCTTTGTTTTTCTTCAAGTCTGCCACTTCGGTTGCGAGTTGACCCATTTGGGTGGTCAAAGTTTGAATTGCTTTATCTCGGGCTTCATCCTTTTGTATGCAAGCGTAATCCATTTGATTTCTCTTTTGCATCTCTGCTTGCATCTCTGCTTGCATGCTTTTTAACATTTCCATCATCTCGTTTCCACCCGAAGACCCCCCTTGTTCTTGTCCCGTTTGGTATTGCCT
>JARYGA010028861.1:0-43153 GCA_030545235.1 Helianthus tuberosus | reverse complement strand
TCCCCCATTATTCTCAGGGGGTATTTGTTGGTGCAGTCATCTGTCGTCTTCGTCTTATGTCGAGTCTTGGGATTCGTTGCTGAACTGATCAAGCATGATATCACTAGTGACATCATCACGTGACATCACTAGTGACATCATACTACAACTTCACGTGAAATTGCATGAAAGTTTCGCTTGAAGACAAAACGGATTTGAAGATTAAAATGAGATTTCGCTTCAGTCAACATGTGCATTGATTTCGCTTCAGTCAACATGTAGATTTCGCTTGAATAGCTTCAAGCGAAATCCAAGCACTATATATAGGGGTGATGTTTATTCATTTGTAACAGTTCTGGTATTCTACACCGAGGTGCTGCCGGTGTGAGAATTGATTGTAAACTACGTCAGATTAATACAATCAGTGTTTAAAAGTGATACGCAAGCTGTTTCGCACTCGGTTTCTTAGTTTCCGCCTCTGAAACCGAGATAATCTCTTCTGAACGACTCGTTCGGGTCGCAAACCGATCCTACAATTGGTATCAGAGCTCAGGAGGAAGAGATCTCGCCAAAACAGCTTGTTTTTGTCACTTTTTCTGATTTTTTACACCTTCTTTCAAAATCGAACAAACTTTTACGGTTAAAATCAGCTAAAATTCTCACATATCACGCGTAATCATATTTTAACAGTTCCTGGAAAGTTTCAGAAACTAAATCAGCCTAAAACTGGTAAAAAAGTGTGTTTTCGCTTGAAGTTCGTTCGTCATTTGCTGACATCATGATTTCGCTTGAGAAATCTCGTTGATTTCGCTTGAAATCACGATTTGTGACTGGATTTCGCTTGAAAAAGTTAGAGTTTGAAGCGAAATTGAGGATTTCGCTTGAACACAGCAGTTTGTTTGAGATTGTGTTAGTTTTCGCTTGAAATACGTGTCGGATTCTGCTTGAATTCAACATTTGCTCGACATACGTGTTTGAATTTGACATCTCACTTGAAAACAACAACATCTTGAAACTGACACATTGTTTGAAAATGGTTTAGTAAGTCACGTGAAAGATTATTGAATTGTGTGAATCAATTGGATAGGTATCAGGTTGTGGAAAACTTTAAACAAAGATGTAAGTTTGTCACGTGAATGCTTGGTTCAAGAATAGAGGTTTCGGGACTTATCATTTTGCATGTGTTGTTGTCAGTTCACCGTATTCATTGCCAAAACAATTAGTGTAAATCCAGTGGAGCAGCCCATGTGAATATATCGATTTTGGTGAGCATGTGAAATAGGTTCAGTTCACGTGAACACATTTGATCTATCCATATATTGTCGGTCATATAGTGACAAAAGAAACGGTCAAATAGGTTTTCATTGATATTAGTGTTGGCAGGTTAAGTTGTTGTCAGGTCTTGATATTTGAAGTGCATGTGAACGGTTCAATCAAAGTTGATTGATATCAAAATTGTCGGCTATTAAGTCAAGTTTAAAAGTTTCGAGATTTATAGAATTGGTTTGCACGTGAACAGTCGAATTAGTGGTGTTTGTTGGACAAATATAGTGTTAAACATATTCGTTTATTCACAGCCAAATCAGAATTTTGAGTAATTGGTATTTTGTTTGAAAGGTGATATAACTTGGACTTGATATTTCGTTTAACGGGACTGTTTTGAAAAACGGATTTTAGAATCATGGCTATTAATTTCTTTAATATGTCTCAAGAAACATTGGATAGAATAAATGTATTAAAGAAAGAATTTGATTCGTTTTCAGGTTGTCCAGGAGAAAATACAAAGAGCATCATTGAGAGGTTTAGTCATCTAGTTCGCTCAATGTCTGAGAAGGGTATTCAGAAACGTCCAAATGAATGGGTTGAAAGATTGGCCAATGCCATACCTCAACAAGAGTGGGGTACATATCTTTTGGATTTAAAAGGAACTGGAGAATACTCTAGATTGACAATTTGTCAATTCATTGAGAAACTGAAAGAACAGATGGAGAAGAATGCTGAGAAAAAGAAAAGTCAAAGTGGAAAATCAATTTTAAAGAAGAGCAAGAGTAAAGGTGTCCAAGTGGGAGAGGAACAGACTGAAGAGATTTCAGTTATGAAGGATGAAAAGAAATCTGCTGATAAACAGATTCTTGTTTTGCAGGAAAATTGTGAGAGGTTGAAATCTGAAAATGACAAACTGTTAAATGATTTGAACAGTTTGACATTAGAAAACAAGGTTTTGAAAGAGAAAGAACAAGATTTTGAAAGCAAAAAGAAATCTTCAGAAGATGAAGATTTCTGGATAAAATTGGAGAACAAAAATCTGAAAATGAATGAAACAAAATTTCAAGAACAGTTAAAAGTTTTGGAAAATGAAAAATATGTTCTTGAAAACATTAAAATTGAGAATGAAAAAACAATCAAGTCTCATCTTGAACAAATATCTCAGCTTGAAAATGAAGCTGAGAATTCGAGGAACAAAATTGATGAGCTTGAAAAGAAATTGAAAGGTTTTGTGACTTCATCTGAGTCTTTGAATTATCCTTGTCCAAAACCGATCAATTCTGTTCCTATAAGTGATTGTGATGAGAAAGCTGATGATGAAAATGAGGAGTTTTATTCAGCAGACGAGTCTGATTCAGAGTCTGATGCTGAAAATGAGAAAAAGAAAACATTTTTGAAATTAAAAGAAATGTTTCAAGAAACTGTTCTACATTCTACTGAAAAAGGTGAATGCTCAACGCAAAAACCTGTAAAGAAGAATGTGGAACAAAAACAAAAAGGTAAAAAGCCATCAGTTCAATCATCCAATCGCAACAAAAATCCACAAAAATTGAAAAATGAAAACTAAAAAAATGTTGGTGAAAAGTGGTGCAGGTCGGACCACAGTGTTCAAAAGCCAAATCCAGCTTACATGAGGAGAGATGGATATCATCTAGCCAAACAGTGCTATGATTTGAATGTTTGGGCTGAAAATGGTGATTGGTACGATAACAGAGTGTGTTACCGATGCGGTTATCAAGGACACATTGCTGTTAACTGCCAGAGATGGAGTTTTGAGTCAAGGAGATGCTTTAATTGCAGTATCATTGGCCACATTGCTAGAGATTGCTTAATGAGATCAAATGAAAGATTGAGGGTTAATTCTCAGAAAATGGCAAAGATACCAGTCTCTGTCAAGCCCAAAGAACAGAAAGTTCAAGAACCGAAAGTAAAACTTTCACAGGGGCAGAAAGACAGACTGAGGAAAAAGAGAAAGAAGGCCAGAGAGTATCTGGAAAGGATTTTGTCCTCGGATACAACTGGTAAAACAGATAAAAGTTCTGATAAATCGTCTTGCTCGCCAAAGAATGACAAATCAAGCAAAACGCATTCATCAGATACAAATCTGAGGACAGAAAAGAGAGTAAAGAAAGAGAAAGTTGGTGGCAATGAATCTGTTTCTTCAGAAACAAAGGAGCCACATGTCGGCGATGAATCTGGCTCATCAAAGTCAGACAAGCCACATTCAGGCAATGAATCTGGTGTGGTAAAGCCAGAAGAGCCAGTTGTTGAGGTAAAGACTGAGAATTCTAGTTTAACAATGGATGATGAAAATTTTCCATCGTTGTTGAACAAGAATTCAAAATTACCCAAGAACGGTCAGGCTTGGGTGAATCTGTTTAAATGAAAAACCTGACTTGCCGGAGATCCCAAGTTTGTAATTGTGGATCAGGAATCGGCACATTTTTTGAGAAATTCACATCAGTGATTTCGACTTACAAGTGGTAAATCAGGGACATTAAGTTGTACTTGATTTTCTACAAGTGGTATTTTGAAGAACAAAATGATGAGTGTAACCCCTAACCTACAAGTGGTAAAATCAACAAAACTAATTTTCCGGAAAAACCATTTTGATTAAAACAAACTTAAGTGTTTTGAAATCACTATGGGAAAATAGTTTGTTGTGAGGGGGAATTCTGATTGTTTATGCCAAGTGGATGGAGATTTGAAGCAATTCTCATCATGTTGTCACGTTTCTTGTACAGCTTGTTTTTCAAATTTTCCCAGAAAATCGAAAATTGAAACATATTTTAGATTTTAGGGGGAGTAAAAATTTTAAAAATTAGAAAATTTGAAAATGTCAAAAACATTGAAAAATTTAAAAATGAGTTTTGTTGTCAAAAAGAGGAAATGATAGTACATCAGTGGACTATCACAACACGCTAAAGAAATGGAGAGTTAATATGTGATAAACGGTCTCACTAAAGATGTGACGGTAGGCTCAGCTAGACTAGTAGATTTGCGATAACGATACAAACCTAAATGAAAAAGCCTAGTTCTAGTGGGAAACATGGTCGAAAGCATAGTACTTAGTTTTGTCCTTCTTGATTGTGTGCCTTCTCAGTAATCGCTGATTGTCGAAAGACATAAAACTGGTTAAGTTTGTGAACTTTCACAACTTTGCTAAAAAGTCGCTGTGATTGTGCATTTTATTTTGCAAAGATTTAAACTTGTTTTATTTCTTTATTTTGTTTAAGCATCGGACATCCTCTGCGTATACGTGAGTATCGACCTGGATGTTGTTGCCTAAACGTTCTGCTTTATTTTCTTTGGTGTTTCGTTTAAGCTTTGGATCACCTCTGCGTATACGGGAGTATCGACCTGGTGGTTAAAGCCTAAACAACTTCAACTTGTTTTATTTTCTTATTTTGTTTAAACATTGGACTTTCTCTGCGTATACGGAAGTATCGACCTGATTGTTAATGTTTAAACATTCTGCTTTGTTTTCGCACAAATCACAGTTGATAAAAGTTTAAAGGCATTACTTGAGTTAGTGTATTACATGATGAGGGGATATGCTGAGATCGTGGGGTCCATAAGAGTTTAGTGCTATATTAATATACCTTAACGTATCGGTAAGCATTTCGAAAGTTTTTAGATTGAGTTTAAGTGGACAACAATATCGTCACTCAATGTGAATCGTTTAGAACTTACTATGTTTAAAGCTTAACGGTGTTGGTGATTTGTCTCATAAACTGATATGATCCTCTTACACGAACTCACAAAAATATTGTTTGTAAATATTTCATTTCTGCATTTAATTTCTGTTATTGCATTTGTGTTTTATATTTTGAAAATTTCAAAAAAGATTTTCGACAACTGATGTTGAAGAGCTAATTTTCAAAATTCCAAGTGCTGAACAGGATGAACTGGTTTGGGAGTGTACGTTTAAAAGAAGAATTTAATTTTGAAAAAGAAATTGAGTTTAGTTAATCAGGGTCATTAATTTGAACTTGATGTAACTATTTCTAGTAAGTTTTTCTTATTGGTTTAAGTGAAAACTTATGTTGTGTTGAGAAGTATGTAGGTGATGTGCTGAACAAGAGATGAAACCAGGGATTGATCTCAAGGTGATAGCTAATTCCAGACAGCGATCCCATCATGATGAGAGGGGGAGTCTGACGAGGTTAGAGCCAAAGAGAAGATCCTGATGTATGCGAAGAAAGTGAACAGACTAATAAAGACTGAAGATTGAGAATACTCGACACTTAAGACTCGTCAACATCTGAGGGGGAGTCTGTTGGTGCAGTCATCTGTCGTCTTCGTCTTATGTCGAGTCTTGGGATTCGTTGCTGAACTGATCAAGCATGATATCACTAGTGACATCATCACGTGACATCACTAGTGACATCATACTACAACTTCACGTGAAATTGCATGAAAGTTTCGCTTGAAGACAAAACGGATTTGAAGATTAAAATGAGATTTCGCTTCAGTCAACATGTGCATTGATTTCGCTTCAGTCAACATGTAGATTTCGCTTGAATAGCTTCAAGCGAAATCCAAGCACTATATATAGGGGTGATGTTTATTCATTTGTAACAGTTCTGGTATTCTACACCGAGGTGCTGCCGGTGTGAGAATTGATTGTAAACTACGTCAGATTAATACAATCAGTGTTTAAAAGTGATACGCAAGCTGTTTCGCACTCGGTTTCTTAGTTTCCGCCTCTGAAACCGAGATAATCTCTTCTGAACGACTCGTTCGGGTCGCAAACCGATCCTACAGTATTGTTAGGAGGATTCTAGTTTACCTTGAGTCTTAGGTAAACACTAAAGCATCGGGATACTTGGGCTATCACTGCGTGGACTGCGACACTAGCACGGCTGAAACTATTTTTATTGCTTACATATTGGATATGAGTTGTTTTAATCAATTATTCTATTATCAAACTTGTATACTCGCCAATACTTTTGTATTGATATTTTAATACATGTTGCAGGGTGATAGGTTGCACAAGAACATGGAAATCAAGCTAGGAGATGCTTAGAAACGTCGCCTAGATAATCTAGTCTTTTGAGCTATTTGAACAATTTTATTTGGTGATGTAATCTTGATGATACTTGCTTTTGTTACTAGACAATTTATGTTATGAAATCTACTTAATACTATTGAAATATCTAGCGTTATGGAATCTCATGAGCAATCTGAACGCTTAGTGCTCGCACCCTGATGTTTCTGCCATCGGTTGGGGTGTGACAGGGGGGGGAGGGGTGCACCCTCCCCCCCTCGGTTTCCATTAAGCTCCTTCCCTGCAAAAGGATAAAGCCGACCAATCTAGTGGACCCGCTCAACCTGATTGATTTGATTTGTCGTTCCCCAAAACAGCAGTTAGTGATGCGGTCCAACTTTTTATATTAAAATCGGCTAGAACATACCGTAAATACCCCAATCAATGAATGATACTTATTTAGACATACAAATGAGTGTTGGAATGTGTTCTTTAAAGCAAATGTTGCAAGTATCATAACCAAATTTGGATAATAGTATAATATCAACACATCTAAGTAACAATTCTTGCCTTTTTTAAGTTCCATAATACAGTATCAAGTAGACATGTATACGTAGCGTTTACATGATATAATAAAAGATGAAAAAAGTCGATTATATGATTGCATAAATATATTATCTATTAGAACACTATGTTCTGTAGACCATTGTGCAAAACATAAGTATAAAAAAATAGAAAGAAAAGAGAATAAGTTAAGCAAACACTATTCTATAATCATATGTTAGCCATATTCTATAATTATAGAATCATACTGTTAAAAAAACACTAAATAAGTTACGTTGATTTTAGGCTCATTTATGACGTCTATTATACGATTACTCCTTTTTAAATTAAGTTATTATTTAAACAAACAAAGGTATCCATTAAATCGGTCTTTTACCCTTCAAACTAGTTAAGATTTTTTGTAGTAATATTTATAGTGTATAAACATTTTATATGATAACATAACACGTGTCTCTATGCTAAACGATTAAATTCGAAAGCTGTTTGGTTTATGTCATCAAAAGATTTTTACATAATATCTACATTCTATATTAACAAATTTATCTACCTAATTACCTTTAAGGTAGGTTATAGTTATGTTACTAATCCACTTTTACATGTATACAACTTATTAGATTTCATAGTGTAAATATATGTAGTTATCAACCTATACATACAAATATAGAATAATAAAATTAAATTTCTCATACGTCGTTAGAGATAAAATGTCAAAAAAATATATAATAAAATATTGACCGTTAAATCATTGCTCTGAGTTGAATAATAGGTATATACATAAGTCCATGGCTTTATAGCCTAGTGGCATCTTGGTGGTGGGATAAGACTTAAGACCAATAGGTCTTGGGTTCGATTCCTACAAGGGGGTTTTCCCATATTTATTGGGTTTCCTCCTGAATTGGTGTATAGGCATTATGCCTAGTGGAGATGGATATGATCGGGTGGTTCCGCTTGTGGCACGATGATACTCCAGTGGTCCGTCAGTGATCCAAATTTGCCGTTCAAAAAAAAAAAGGTATATACATAAATACGGATATGATAACTTCTTGGATTTTGTGCCGTGGACCTCCTTCTTTTCTTTTACAAAAACTACTATTGAAATCAATTATTAATTTAAATTTGTCTTGAGAAGTTGGTTTAGCGGTTAATCAGTCTTCTTGAGTTTCCAAATTCAACTTTCACTAGCATCACTTTAAAGGACACGGTGGAATGAAGTTTAGAACTATGCCTCTTTGACAGTTTGAAACCGAGTCAAACCGAGTTTTACCACAGTGGGCCTTTAGGCTGGCGAGTTTTGTAACGCTTCACGTTTTTGTAATTTCCTTATTTAGAAAGTGTATTTGTATTTTCTATTCTTGGAAACTTGTAACCGTATCGTATCGCATTCGCATTTTATTCCCAATCTTGTAATACGAGGCTTTGATCTTAATGAAATTCTATTTTATACATATTACATACTTGTAATCTACGTTACAATATTGAATACTTGTTTAAACGCGCAACCGATACTCAAAATACTTGTACTTATATTCTATGCGTGCTCGACACTCATTTAAATATGTGGTTACATTTTTATATACCTTAAACATGCTTGACATGAGGAAACTATTACAACCTAATCCAACCCGTAACCTTTGGGCCAAAGACACATGAAGGCAGCCAATGGGCCACCATCGTGGCCTTCAATCCCAAAGGCGAAGGTGTCACACCCCGATATTTCCACATATTATCGGTGGGCCCGGTGGGGAGTATCGTGACGTAGTTGATATCATCATAGTCATTATACACAATAATATAGCACTGCGGAAGGCTTGGTAGAATATTACTATTACAAACCATAATGTCAGAGTGTCCAAATAAAAGAATATACAGACTGGTTGTAATAGAGATCCACAGGGGGATCATAAAACAAAATACAAGAAAACTGAAATAACAGACTTCAGGCATCTAAGGATTTGCAAGATCCTCTTATTTGACACCAAGTAGCTCCAGCCGAATTTCGAGAGGTACCTGTCACTTAGTCTTTGGAAAATACGTCAGTTTTCACTGGTAAATACAATTAACCGACTCATTTGAAAAGAGTTTATGAAAATTGATTTAAGTGCACAAGGCACAAACCATTTATAACTTGGGACAATCTTTAATAAAATCTTGTATACAGTTTTACATGTTTGTCATACATATGGGGCCGGTTGGAAGCCGGTCATGATTAACGGACTCACCACTTATAAAACCCACGAAGGAGTTATCCCCAACATGTGGGTTATTTAGCATTTGCATCTGTCAGGTGTATGCCTACACCCCGTGCATAGGTCGTGGCCATTTTCAAATGAAATGAGCCGAGGATATCCAGGACACGGTCGTATTAACCCCCAGTGTTTATGTTATTAAACAAAACAGATTAAAACAGGTAATGCAAATTTATTAATCACAATCCGATTAAATGATTTCATACCCGACCAAGCGGTATTATTATAATACCGTATCCCAAGCCCGTATAAGGGAAAATAAGTTAAAAGTATTTACCCGAGCTAGATGTCTAAGAAGTAACTCAGCCGTATGTTTCCTAAAGCCTTATGTAAATACCTTCTACCGAAGCTACTCAATCTGTATGAAAGGTTTATTAACCTATTAGGATACTAACGGGTCTTTATTTAAGTCAAAGACTTAGACCGGGTAGTTTGAAAGATACTTTACGGTTCGAAACGCTAGATTAAGCGAAGACCGGAATGGAATGTGATTTAGACCCGACAAGTTTGGATACTTGTATAATATGGGTAAACTAAACACATTCTGGATTTTGAAGATTTAATGATAAGGTTAAACCCATTTCGGCTAATTTATGTAAACTAGCTACCTAAACCGAACCGAATGCATAAATGCATAACGGGTAACCAAATGAATTACATACAGGTCTCATATGTTATTATGCTTAAAATATGATAATACATCAGTAGGATGTTAACGTATATGCCCAAAAAGTTTTTAAAACCAATTTAAGTCCCGTAGGGGCATTTTGGTCATTTTAACATTTATAAAAGAGGTTTTATAGTAAACTGATATTCTGGTCTTAAGTAATTAGTAAAAATATTTATTTTATGTTGTTATATCAGTAAGATATCATACATATGTGTGATTTACCATTTATGGCCAAACTATGCCCCGAAAGGGTATTTTGGTCATTTCACATATGCTTTTAAGGACATAATTGGAAGTCTGAGTTCATGACTTATACTTACTGTAATAATATTAAAATTTATTTATAAAATCAGTAGGTAACAAGTCTTAGGTGTTAAATATGGTGTTAAAGCATACTATGCACTTAATTAGCGTAAAAGTCGATAATAGACGATATTTGAAATGTTTATGTGGTTCTGAGAATTTGAACAACCTTGAATGTTTGAAATATTTTATTTTTCATAACAAATTAGTAGAAAAAGGTTTGGCATGCTAATCACATGTAAATCACATTTTATTAGTCAAAAGGGCATTATCGTCAATTAAGGAATATATACAAGAACTCTATGTTATGGTCAGTAACAAATCTGACCCAACATTCCAATAATTCCTAAAAATGATATCATAACAGTAGGTAATGAGTTTTGGGTCAAAATCTATGTTTAAACATGTGTTATGCTAAAAATGCAAATTAATTAACAAAAAGTTTCATTTTACGATATATTGCATAACTTGAGTTTGAGACCAGAAAATGATGTCAAATTTATTTGACATACTTATATATCAGTAATAAAGCTTTTTGTCCTCTCACATTTTCAAAAATCTCATTTTTATGATATAAGGGCATAACGGTCAAATATAAGCATAATAAAGGAAACTAGCATATAATTCAAAATACTAATGACCAGGTAATATAACCTCATAGGGTTATACTACAACATAATGTGGTCCTAATGGAAGCTTAAAACATAGAAGAATTAAGCTTAATCGGGTCAGAACTTAAAGTCAAAGCAAAAGTCAAGCTTTTGCGACTTTCGGTTACGAACCGACCCTAAACTCAGAATTGTCGGGTTGAACATGCTTAAACATGTTCTAATAATAATTACCAAGTTATTAGAGTGATAAAATATAATTTTATAACCTCTGCATTGTTAGTTTTGATTATTATTTCAAATTCTGATCAGTTTCACTTTTTGATTAAATAGTTTGACCCGACAATTAACTAACCAAACGCGATAATTAGGAGGTGCCCTTAAAAGGGATTAACACCTACCTAATTATGGTCACATAGCCGTAAATTTGACCAAACCCGACAATTAACTAACCAAACGCGCCTCGAACAATGGCTGGACAATTTGAGTTTAAACCGAGAGTCAAAGCTATTTTACGTAACTTTGACTTTTCGGTTTTTAAATAAGAAAACTGAACTAAAGAGGGGCTAAGACACTTACAAAGGTTCCAAGCAATCTTTTCTACCAAAAATGAGCTTCCTTATGACCAGGAATCCCATAATGCTCAAGAAAACTAAAGCTAGATAGATGAGAGTGAAATGTTTGAATGTGCAAGTGAAATGGTTGCACAATTGGACCTATTTATAGTGAATGAAGGTTGCCCAAGATCATCACAGGTGTTTAGGGGTGTTGTAGGATGGCTCCAGGTGTCTTGGTGGTAATTTAAAACCATCAACAAGGCCATAGTTACGATTTGTTTTGGTTTGGAGCACAAGGAAGAAGAAGAACAGCACCTGTCCTGCATATTCTGTCAAAACAGAGCCGTCGCGTGGCGCGACCCCCTCTATTACCAGCCAAACAAGTTTCAGTCTTGACATGTTCAGTCCCTGCACCTTTATAAGCTCAATATCTTTCTTTTTAGGCACTTCTAGCCCTTGTAGTTAGTTTGTAAATGATCTAGGGAGTATAACCAAACACCGTTAGGTCCGGTTTTGTTAAACGTTGGCCGAAAACAAAATTTTGGTCTCGTTGACGCTTTTAACCCTTATTCTTGGGAATTTGCGTAAACAACACATAGCAATTCCGAAACCTCGTGAATTTGATATCATATATTATTGAGAGTACAATTGAACATTACGAAGCCCTGGGTTCGTTAAAAGGCCACTCAGAGGTAAGAATTAATATGTTGACACGTTTAACCCATGTATCTTGTAAACTTTTGTTTACTTTCACAAACGGCTTCTTATGTTCGAATAATCAATCGTTTAAGAATATAATCATCATGTGTGGTCATTCAGAGGCACAAGTTTGGCATGTTGACACTTTTAGTCCCTTCGCATACATAATTTCTTCGTTTACAACTTTAGTCCTTCAAACTCAATCTTTCATATGATTAGGGTTTAGGACACATGTCTTCTCATAATTGGACACGTTTTTACGAGGTGTTATAGAAGGAGGCTTGGGCTTCCCCACATGAAACACACGGACTCACGAAGGAGAGCCTTCATGGCCCCTACCTCTTTCGCGTCTCATTCACACGAAGAACAAGGCCTTCGTGGCCCCTCCTCATTCGCAAAACACACGAAGGCTAAAGCCTTCGTGTCTCCCTTATACCACACGAACCACCTCCACCCTACACGAAGGAGCAGCCTTCGTGTGAAAATAGTGGCCTTAGCATGGTCTTGGCTGCACGCGGATCTGTTATGCAAATTAACATAGAAGGTTCTAAACTTTTTTGTTACATTTTAATCCAACTGCCAACCACCACTAACTTTATTAAATGCTTGAACCCTAATATTAACTTATAAATAGGAGCCTTCTTTCATTCCTAAATCCTTTCCACACACTCAAATCTCTCCCAATACTCTTATTTCTCTCAAGCAAAGCAGTGAACTCTTAAGTGTTCATAGTGAGTTTTGCTTACTAATCCTTCTCTTTTCGTCTTTCTTTTATGTTCTAAACTTCTTGGATAACCTCTAGGAAGGTTTCCAAAAGTTTTCCTTGGCAAACTAAGGTGGAACCTCACCACATTGAGATCCAAAGAAGTTATAAACTTTTTGTTATGAATATATATTCTTATTTATTAGTTGTTTTGATTAAAACTTGGTGTAACCTTATACCTACCAAGCCCCCAACTAAGCTCATAGTTGTGGACTTGTGTTGTGGTTGATTTCCACCAAGAAAACAAGTTTAAAACCTACTTTAACTTCTACCATTTTGTTCTAAGTGATTGAAAACCATCCAAGCTTCAAACTTCCATGTTAAAAGACTTGTGCATGAGTTGTGTGTGAAACATGGAAGCCTTGGCTCTCCGAATTTGTTCCACAAACCTCACTTGTTCACACTTTCATACCCTAAGTCACAAAGCAACTATCTTGGTTGATTTTAGGACTTAGAGTGATATTAAGTAACTTCCAAGAATCAAAGTAACATAACCTTGCCTCACCTCCAACATTTTCCATGTTGGGTATGACACGTCCGTGTTATTCTTACTTGGCTACTTGACAATTTAGTTAGTTTTATTCTTATTCATGACCAACCGGGTCATCAACTAAGTTGATGACTTTCAGCTTTGGTAAATCATACAATGAGGTTAATCCTACCTCCATGCTTGATATATATGACATTACATGATGATACATGCTGGACTATACAATATATATATATATATATATATAGGGGAAGGTTCATTGGGGAACACTAAAAAAGTGGGGAACAACGGGGAACCGACTCAAACGAACTCCGATTGGACTCATTCCAGCGGCGTTGGAACCGGCTCGTCAAACCCTAACTAAGATCTCTTAACCCTAAACCCTAAATCCTAAGTCCTAAACTCTAAACCCTAAAGCTAAAAAATATTGCTAAAACCTAAGCTAAACCGTAAAATCTAAACTATAAACCCTAAAAGCTAAACCCAAAAGGCTAAACCTAAAGCTAAACCCTAAAGCTAAACCCTAAAGCTAAACCCTAAAACCAAACCCTAATGCTAAACCCTAAAGCTAAACCCTAAAAGCCAAACCCTAATATATTTAGGGTTTAGGGGTTATGATTTAGGGTTTAGGGTTAGGAGATCATAGTTAGGGTTCGAAGAGCCGGTTCCAACGCCGCTGGAATGAGTCCAATCGGAGTTCGTTTGAGTCGGTTCCCCACTGTTCCCCACTTTTTTAGTGTTCCCCAATGAACCTCACTATATATATATATATATATATATATATTGTCACACCCTGATATTTTCCACTTAATTCGGTGGTCCCGATGGGGAGTATCGTGACGTAGTTGATATCAACATAGACAATTAAACACAGTTATACCACAGCGAAAGGCATCGAAGGAAATTACTATTACAAACCGAATGTTCAAAGTTCAAAATAATAATTATACAGACGGTTGTAGAAATGGATCTACAGGCGGATCTAAATAATATACAAAACGATGTTTAACAGCATTTAAGGCATCTTAAGGACTTGCAAGATTCTCTATTAGACACCAAGCAGCTCCCAGCCTAATTGCGTGTAGTACCTGTCACTTAGTCTTTAGAAAATACGTCAGTTTACACTGTTAAATACAATCAACTGACACATTTGAAAATGTTCAAAAATTAGTTTAGGTGCACAAGGCACGGAAAATCTTTTATAACTTAGGAGAATTAAACTTTTAATCTTGTATACAGTTTTACATGTTTGTCATTTCACACCCCAACCGATGACGGAAACATCGGGGCGCGGCACTGAGCGAAACAGATTGTCCAGGAGAAATCCATAACAACTAAAATTACCGGATATTTATCATTATGTCCCATACCATAATATATCAAATAAAAGCAGTTATTACAGACATTGTTTTCTCAAAGACAGATCAAATGTTCCGACAACTCAGATTTTATTTAGTTTGTTTCTAGACTCCATCCTAGCTTGATTCCAGCAGATAACAAGCAAACATCCTAAGCACCAGTCACATACATTAAAATAAAGTCAATACACATAGTGTAAAGGTGAGCATACAAGTTTAATAGTAATAATAGAGTTCGAAAGCATTTACGCATAACCAGCATGTAACATGTTTAATGTGAAGCTAGTAGGTTATCGACAATGAAATATGCACAAACAAGACTGCGAGTTGTAGAATGCGCAACATATATCACCACTGTGACACATGAAGAGGTAACCTTAACAACCCCTGTCCACGACAGGTGCTGAGTCCAAACTATAGTACTATCGTTGCTAAGGTGTCAGGCAACAATCACTGTGTTAACATAACATACAAGCATTCATCGAGTAACACGTAACATGCGATAACAGTCAGCGTATAAATAGTGTTTGCGTTGTGTCATCGATGTGATTTAGAATAAGTAACGTATGTAACACCCAAAAGTGCGTAAAGCAAAAGGGATCGAGTATACTCACAGCGATGGAAGTTAATGGATTGAAGGGAGCGCTAGAGTGATTAGCCTGAACAGTTACGATAGCATAAGCGAATGAACGGTTCTATAAACGGTGAAAAGTGAACAAGTGACGAATGGTCATCCGATCGGATGACAATCCGAACGGATGGTCATTCGATCGAATGACAATCTGTTCGGATGGTCATCCGTTCGGATGGCCATTCGATCGGATTGGCATTCGTTTGGGATGGATGTGTTTGTGTATGATGGATTTGAAGTTTTCGTTGAAGCATTTCAAGACTAGAAAAGTATCTCTGCCTTTCAGGTCGTTCGATCGAACGGTCGTTCGATCGGATGGCGATCCGATCGGCTGGACACTTAGTGAGAACAAGTTCACAGCAGGTTTGTCATTCGACTGGATGGTTTTCCGATCGGATGGCAATCCGTTAGAAACTATTGATCTTTGAAATTTGCAAAATGGTTAAGTGTTGAAGTCTTGGCACAATCCGGTCGGATGGCAATCCGATCGGACGGCAGTCCGTCCCGATGATCTGATCATTTTAAACTTGCTGATTCTGATAAGTTTTTGCGGTTTGCTTGAGACGGTATGAAAACGTACAGAACAACGGAACCTCATTAAGTCCCAAGTCGTCCGATCGAACAGGAATCACCCAAATCCGACTAGTCAACTGTCCTTTGATGGTTGTTTATGTTCAATCCAAAGTCGGTTGTCTCGTTGATAGGAATCAGATATTGGGCCGACACTTCACTAGAAAACGAGGCCTGAAATAGCTCCGATTCTATCGGTTTTGAGTGCATTGAGTGTAAAAGAGTTGAAAGAAAGTTAGAAACCATCTTTCAATCTTTTTAATCATGAAAAAGTTTAGATCTAGATGAAAATAGTATTAAATCATGTGAAAATCATGTAGATCTGAGTTGTTATTGGTGGAATAATGCCAAAACTTGAAGTTCATGAGAATTCCATGATGACATCATCCTAAAACACCTCAAATCCGCTGATTTCACGGTTAAAAGTGAAGATTCAAAGGTGAAATGATGAAGAAGTGCGTGTAGATCATAGAAGTACAAGATTTGAGTTGAAAACTTACAAGAATTGCAAGAAATCGAGAGAAAGAAGGCCTTGAGCGTGCTGGTCGAATGAGGAAGAGCTGTCACATCACAAGTGATGTGACAAGGGGTATTTATAGGTTGCCAAAAGAGGGAAGTGGCAAGTGGATCGGATTGGACGACACTTCAATCGGATGGCTATCCGATCGGATGGTCATTCGTTCGGATGACCATTCGATCGAATGGTCATTCGATCGAGTGGTCTGGCGAGTTGGATTTTGGCGTTTCGTTTTGCGTGATGAGCGTTGCGTTGCGATGCGTTTCGAGTGAGCGATGCGATAGTATTACCCAATAGTCACAGAAATAACCTAACTACTATATCTAACATACAATCACTATAAATAACTTGCATTTAGCGTTTGCGATTAGATTGCGTTGCGATAGAATGCGATTGCGATTAAACACCTCAACATAAACATATCATGCACAAGTAACACATAATAACATACATACGTAAAACAATATCCAGAACACATAATTCGGGTTGCGAATGCGATAGCGATGCAATTAGCGGTAAATCGATTAGCGATTAATCATGCGATTTAAACCTCGATTATTAATAGATACTCCACATAATACAACTAAAGCAAACAAATAAAAGGATTCGATTACAAGTCAAAAAGGACAACCAGTGGTTAAGCAAGGAGTGACAGATCGCAATTAGCAATCTTTTCTTCTTTTGACTTTGACTTTGACTTTCCAAAAAACGGGTTGTTACAGCCTCCCCTACTTTAGGAAATTCTGTCCCAAAAATTATGAAGTAGGCGTAACAAACAGTTGCGGGTACTTCGCCTTCATGTCACTTTCGAGTTCCAAGGTAAACTCGGCGCCGCGTTTGCCTTCCCAGCGAACCTTCACAATGGGAATGCGTGAGCGTCTGAGCACCTTGGTTTCTCGTCCCATGATCTCGACAGGCTTCTCCACGAAGTGTAATGTTTCGTCCACTTGTAAATCCTCAAGAGGGACATGTAATTCCTGGTCGGCCAAGCACTTTCTGAGGTTCGAAACGTGGAATGTCGGGTGGACATTACTAAGTTCCTCCGGTAGTTCGAGTCTCTAGGCCACTTTTCCAATCCTTTCCAGGATTTTGAAAGGTCCAACATATCGAGGCGCGAGCTTTCCTTTCTTGCCGAATCTGATCACCCCCTTCCAAGGTGCAACCTTTAGGAGTACTTGATCGCCAACGTCAAATTCAAGGGGCTTGCGGCGTCTATTGGCGTAACTTTTCTGACGACTCGTAGCTTTCAACAGATTGACTCGAATTTGGAGGACTTTATCAGTCGTTTCTTGCAACAGCTCAGGACCGGTAATTTGCGCGCCTCCGATCTCGTGCCATACAATAGGCGATCGACATTTCCTTCCGTATAATGCCTTAAATGGTGCCATTTGAATGCTCGAATGATAAATGTTATTGTACGAGAATTCGACCAAAGGTAAGTGCGCGTACCAATTACCACCGAAATCTATGACACACGAGCGAAGCATGTCTTCAAGGGTGCGAATCGTTCTTTCAGTCTGACCGTCAGTTTGGGGATGGAAAGCGGTACTTAGATTAAGAGTAGTACCGAGAGCAGATTGAAACGTTTCCCAAAGACACGAGGTAAACCGACCATCGCGGTCAGAGATGATGTCACGAGGCGTCCCGTGTCGACAAATGATCTCATCGGTGTAGATTCGGGCTTATTTTTCTACCTTAAAGTCTTCTCGTATCGGCAGAAAATGAACTGATTTAGTCAAACGGTCAACGACAACCCAGATGCTGTCGTGACCTGACGGCGTGCGCGGGAGTTTCGTTATGAAGTCTATAGCTATACTTTCCCATATCCACATCGGGATCTCGGGTTGTACGAGTAAGCCAGAGGGTCTTTGATGTTCGACCTTGACTTTCGAGCAAGTTAGGCACTTCGAAACATAGAGAGTGATATGCTTCTTCATGCCCGGCCACCAGTACTTCTAGCGCATGTCCTGGTACATTTTGTCGGCACCAGGATGAATAGAATATCGAGATTTGTGGGCTTTGTCCATCAGAATTTGTCGCAAATTCGTACACTTGGGAATCCAAATTCGGTCTAGATAATGGAATATCTCATTCGATTTATTCTCGAGTTGGGCGCCATCGTTAATAAAAAATATGTTTGTTTTTTAAATTTTGTCAAAAAACAAAAATTTAAAAAATATGTTGATTGAATACGCCGAAGCCCTCACGACTAAACAAACATGATTACTTTCACAAGATTGAAAAATGGTTTTCAAACTGTCGAAAATCAATGGGTTGTAAATCATGGGGGTACATTATATTTTCTGCAAAACAGAGCATGAGATGCAGAAAATGGATGGCGAGACAAAGCTATCAGTGTCGGTTTGTCAAATTTCCTTTAAATGTTTTGAATTTTAGGGGGAGTAAGAAAATTGTCAGAAAATCCAAAAACATTAGAAAATTTGAAAAAGCCAAAAACATGATAAAATTCAAAAAAATGAGTTTTTGTGTAAAAAGAGGAAATGATAGTACATCAGTAGACAATCACAGTACGCTAAAGAAATGGAAAGTTAAATGTGATAAACGGTCTCACTGATGATATGCCAGTAGGTTTTTACACGCTTAGTAGATTGTTTTCGAGATATAAACCTAAATATCAAATACTTACTTATCTTGTGGGGAACATCTCTCGGATATATGGGTAACCCCCGAAATCTTGTTTGAAGGGCTTTCTATTTCTGACATACTAGGTATTTGTACGTGATGATATCTGGGGTATTATACTGGGATTTCTAATTTTGCGGGAGCAATAGCCTAGTCCTCGTATAATACTCTGCACTCTTTAATCATAAAGCCCACCCTCAGCATAAAAAATGATGAAACATTGAAAAATGCTAATCATGTGCTGTTGAAGAAAAGATCCCCAAACGGGACACACCTAAAAGTCGAGCCATCATCTCTTTGTCTGAACGGAAGTTCTAACCTGAGCTCTCATGGCCTCGCATTACCCATTTACAGATATCATTAGTGTACATTCACCTGTAAGACTGAATATAGGAGTCTGGATACGGGAGTATATTCTGAGGTGGGACACGCGAATAAGTTAAGTCCTTAAAACACTAATCTCGTATCTCGAATCAATTGAACTTTGTGTGAAAAATTAAGTGGATCAGTATACTGACAATCTAAGTGAATCGTTTAGAACTTAAAGTGTTTAAAGCTCAACGGTGCTAGTGATTTGTCATAAACTGATATGATCCTCTGACGCGAGCTCAAACAAAAATATTGTCTGTAAATATTTCTTTACTGCTTTATGTTTCAGAAAAATACAAAAAAGATTTTGATTTCATTTTATTTTCGACAACCGATGTCTGAGTGCTTAGTTTCAAAATCTAAGTATGCTGATCGTGTTTCTGAAAATAAACAAGTTCATTAACTTGAAACTTAAAATTTTTTAAATCAAAAATTCAAAAATAGTTTGTGATATCTCCAAGGTCATTAATTTGGACTTGGATGATTAACCGTGAAGGATTTGGATTCTTAATCTGTTAAAATCTGTAAAAGAGCCAGTTTCCAATCATGTTCGCTAAAACTGCCAAATCCATGAAGTTTGTTGATAGGGGGAGAGTATCAAGTAATCCTGGATATATTCATATTATTATATCTTTGAGCCAGGATCTTGATTTAGAAAGTTTAATAGAGCCATGTTACGATTCCTGGACAACCGAAAAGCTTTCACTATCATATACTCGAAATGTTTTAGCTTATGCTGAGAGAACCAGGTTTTTAATCCTGAATGTTCAAAATGTTTTTACTTATAAATGTTTGAGAAATTGCAGATGAAAGTTCCAGACTACGATCCCGATAGCCGAGTCTAAGGGGGAGTCTGAAGACGAGCTCAACGCAAGGGGGAGAGTGCTTGCAAGGAGCCAGCTAACTATCCTGAAGGAGCTTGTAACCGGAAAGCCAGGTGTCGATCCCAAAAGCATGAAGGCTTGTCGAAAGGGGGAGCCTGAAGAAGGAGTCTACTGAAAGGGAAGAAGCTGAAGCTAAAGCTGAAGACAGATCCACGGGGATTCTGTTCAAGCAAGAGGGAGTCTACATTGATGAAAACGTGTTAAAGTTTCAAGAAGACTCGAGAGAGAGAAAGATAAGACGCTACGAGTTTGACTACGGATTGACTGCGGCAATATCCAAGGGGGAGTCTGTTGGTGCATTTATGTCTATCGCCTCCGTCAATATGAGCCGTAGCGAGAAACCGTTCTAACTACCCTTATATTGTTATACTTAGATAGAAAATGCAAGGTGGCAATATTGTAAATAAGAGGAAATCTCTTATAAGCCTTGGCCTATAAATAGAACTCTTAGGGTTAGAGTTAGAGGACTTTTTAAGACTTTTTCCATTTGGAGACTTGAAGAGCTCTAGTGTTAGAGAGAGAAGCTAGAGAGAGAAAGTGCTCCACGTGATTCAGGTTCTTGTACGATTTCAGATCTATCAATAGAATCACTGATTATATTACGTTCTCGTGTGTTCGGTCACGTTCGTGTACGGATTCCGCACGTCACACATTCGGTTCGCAATCATTACGGAGTCAAAACCGGTCCTACAACGTTCGGTAAAACAAGCATGTTGGGCGTCGCGGATGAGAGCTTCGAGATTATGCTGGGCTTGAGAATTACGAATGCTATGCGAATAGCTTCGTCGACTGAGAGCATCGGCAACGATGTGTTGTAGGATCCTATGATCGGTGAAGATCGTACACTTGGTACCATAAAGGTAGTGTCGCCAAATCTTTAACGCAAAAATAACTGCACCTAGCTCGAGGTCGTGGGTTATATAATTCTTCTCGTGGATCTTGAGCTGTCGAGAGGCGTACGCGATAACCTTGTCCCGTTGCATGTGGACACAACCAAGACCAATGTTAGAGGCATCGCAGTAGACTACGAAATCGTCGTTTCCGTCGGGCAGTGAGAGCACAGGAGCATTGTCCAGGAGCGAAACAGATTGTCCAGGAGAAATCCATAACAATTAAAATTACCGGATATTTATCATTATGTCCCATACCATAATATATCAAATAAAAGCAGTTATTACAGACATTATTTTCTCAAAGACAGATCAAATGTTCCGACAACTCAGATTTTATTTAGTTTGTTTCTAGACTCCATCCTAGCTTGATTCCAACAGATAACGAGCAAACATCCTAAGCACCTGTCACATACGTTAAAATAAAGTCAATACACATAGTGTGAAGGTGAGCATACAAGTTTAATAGTAATAATAGAGTTCGAAAGCATTTACGCATAACCAACATGTAACATGTTTAATGTGAAGCTAGTAGGTTATCGACAATGAAATATGCACAGACAAGACTGCGAGTTGTAGAATGCGCAACACATATCACCACTGTGACATGTGAAGAGGTAACCTTAACAACCCCTGTCCACGACAGGTGCTGAGTCCAAACTATAGTACTATCGTTGCTAAGGCGTCAGGCAACAATCACTGTGTTAACATAACATACAAGCATTCATCGAGTAACACGTAACATGCGATAACGGTCAGCGTATAAATAGTGTTTGCGTTGTGTGATCGATGTGATTTAGAATAAGTAACGTATGTAACACCCAAAAGTGCGTAAAGCAAAAAGGGATCGAGTATACTCACAGCGATGGAAGTTAATGGATTGAAGGGAGCGCTAGAGTGATTAGCCTGAACAGTTACGAGAGCATAAGCGAATGAACGGTGTGATAAATGGTGAAAAGTGAACAAGTGACGAATGCTCATCCGATCGGATGACAATCCGAATGGATGGTCATTCGATCGAATGACAATCCGTTCGGATGGTCATCCGATCGGATGGCCATTCGATCGGATTGGCATTCGTTTGGGATGGATGTGTTTGTGTATGATGGCTTTAAAGTTTTCGTTGTAGCATTTCAAGACTAGAGAAGTATCTCTGCCTTTCAAGTCGTTCGATCGAACGGTCGTTCGATCGGATGGCGATCCGATCGGCTGGACACTTAGTGAGAAGAAGTTCACAGCAGGTTTGTCATTCGATTGGATGGTTTTCCGATCAGATGGCAATCCGTTAGAAACTATTGATCTTTGAAATTTGAAAAATGGTTAAGTGTTGAAGTCTTGGCGCAATCCGATCAGACGGTAGTCCGTCCCGACGATCTGATCATTTTGAACTTGCTGATTCTGATAAGTTTTTGCGGTTTGCTTGAGACGGTATGATAACGTACTGAACAACGGAACCTCGTCAAGTCCCAAGTCGTCCGATCGAACAGGAATCACCCAAATCCGAGTGGTCAACTGTCCTTTGACGGTTGTTCATGTTTATTCCGAAGTCGGTTGTCTCGTTGATAGGAATCAGATCTTGGGTCGACACTTCACTAGAAAATGAGTAGAAAGCCGGAACCAGCTCCGATTCTATCGGTTTTGAGTGCATTGAGTGTAAAAGAGTTGGAAGAAAGTTAGAAACCATCTTTCAATCCTTTTAATCATGAAAAAGTTTAGATCTAGATGAAAATAGTGTTAAATCATGTGAAAATCATGTAGATCTGAGTTGTTCTTGGTGGAATAATGCCAAAACTTGAAGTTCATGAGAACTCCATGATGACATCATCCTAAAACACCTCAAATCTGCTGATTTCACGGTTAAAAGTGAAGATTCAAAGGTGAAAATGATGAAGAAGTGCGTGTAGATCATAGAAGTACAAGATTTGAGTTGAAAACTTACAAGAATCACGAGAAATCGAGAGAAAGAAGGCCATGAGCGTGCTGGTCGAATGAGGAAGAGATGTCACATCACAAGTGATGTGACAGGGGGTATTTATAGGTTGCCAAAAGAGGAAAGTGGCAAGTGGATCGGATCGGACGACACTTCGATCAGATGGCCATCCGATCGGAGGGTCATTCGTTCGGATGACCATTCGATCGAGTGGTCCGACGAGTTGGATTTTGGCGTTTCGTTTTGCGTGATGAGCGTTGCGATGCATTTCGAGTGAGCGATGCGATAGTATTACCCAATAGTCACACAAATAACCTAACTACTATATCTAACATACAATCACTATAAATAACTTGCGTTTAGCGTTTGTGATTAGATTGCTTTGCGATAGAATGCGATTGTGACTGCGATTAAACACCTCAACATAAACATATCATGCACAAGTAACACATAATAACACACACGTAAAATAATATCCAGAACACATAATTCGGGTTGCGAATGCGATAGCGATGCAATTAGAGGTAAGTCGATTAGCGATTAATCATGCGATTTAAACCTCGATTATTAATAGATACTCCACATAATACAACTAAAGCAAACAAATAAAAGGATTCGATTACATGTCAAAAAGCACAACCAGTAGTTAAGCAAGGAGTGACAGATCGCAATTAGCAATCTTTTCTTCCTTTGACTTTGACTTTCCAAAAAGCGGGTTGTTACATGTCATACATATGGGGCCCAATATAGAAACCGAGACATGATTAACCGACACACCACTTTTATAAACCCACAAAGGAATTATCCCCAACCTTGTGGGTATATTTTAGCATTTGCATCTGTCAGGTGTATGCCTACACCCCGTGCTTAGGTCGTGGCCATTTGCAATTAAATGAGCCGAGGATATCCAGGATACGGTCGCATTAACCCCCAATGTTTATGTTATCAAACAATACGAATTAAAATGGGTTATGCGGATTTGTTAGTCACAATCCGATCAAGTGATCCCATACCCGACTAAACGGTAATAATTTACCGTATCCCAAGCCCGTATAAGGGAAAATAAGTTAAAAGTATTTACCTGAGTTATAACTTTGATTTTAAAAGCAAGAGTTAACTACTCAGCCGTATAATTTACTTAGTCTCGCGAATGTATCTTTTACTGGGGCTTCCTATTATGGAATGAAGGTAATATTAACCTATTAGAATGCTAACGGGTCTTATTTAAGTCGTAGACTTAGACCGGTTAACTTAAAGAACGATTTATGGTACGATACGGTAGATTAAGCGATGACCGGAATGGAATGTAATTTAGACCCAACAAGTATGAAGACTTGTATAATATGGGTAAACTAAATACATTCTAGATTTTGAAGTTTAAACGATAAGGTTAAACCCGTTTCGGTTAATTTATGCAAACTAGCCACATAAGTCGAACCGAACGCCTATAAGCATTAACGGGTAACCGGATGAGTCATATACAAGTTCCATATGTTATTATGCTTAAAATATGTTATGATAACAGTAAGATATCAACATGTATGCCCATAAAGGTTTTAAAATCGAATTAAGCCTCGTAAGGGCATTTTGGTCATTTTATGACTTATAAAAAGAGCTTGCATGTAAACTTAAGTTTTGGTCATAAACATTCTGTAAAAATATTTAATTTATGATATAATATCAGCAGGATATCAACTATATGTGTGGCTTATGCTTTATGGCCAAACTATGCACCGTAGGGGCATTTTGGTCATTTCACACAGTTTTAAGGACTTATTTGGGAGTCTGAGTTCATGACTTATACCTACTGTAAAAGTATTTAAAATTATTTATAAAATCAGTAGGTAACAAGTCTTAGGTGCTAAATATAGTTTAAAACCATACGATTCACCTAAATGTCGACGATAATTTCGATGTTTAAGAAATTCTGAGATTATGACCAGCTTTGAATAGTCAAAATATTTTATTTATCATAACATATCAGTAGCAAAAAGGTTTTGCGTGTATATTATGTTTAAAACCCGTTTTAAGTATAAAAAGGACATTATCGTCATATAATAACATTATACAAGAATATGTGCATAAACTCAGTAAGTAATCTGACTTGACATCCCAAATAATCTTAAATATGATATCACAACAGTAGGTAATGAGTTTTGTCAAGAAATTATGTTTAAAACTCAATTTGCATATAAAAGGGCATTTTAATCCTTTTAAAAGCATAAATTACGATTGTATATGTAAACATAGTTTATGACCAGAATATAAATGTCAAATATGTTAAACATGTTTACTAATCAGTACTTAGTTCATTTACATGCTCATTTATATTAAAAACCTTATTTTTAAACAAAAGGGCATATTAGTCAATATTAAGCATAATAACGGAAATAAGTAAATGAACTCAGATTACTAGGTGACCATGTAATATAACCTCAGAGGGTTATACTATAACATAATATGGTCACAAAGGAACCTTAAGACATAAAGAAACTATGCTAATTCGGGTCAGAACTGAAAGTCAAAGCAAAAGTCAAGTTTTGCGACTTTCGATTGCGAACCGAGCTTAAACCTGGAATTGTCGGGTTGAACATGTTTATAGATGTTCTAATAATATGTACTAAGTTATTAAAGTGATAAAACACATTTTATAACCTCTACATTATCAGATTTGAATTATTTTAAAAACTGACCCGTTTGACTTTTTATTTTTAATAACTTTGACCTGACAATTAACCAAGTAAACGTGATAATTAGGATGTGCTCTTTTGAGGGATTAACACCTACCTAATTACGATCACATAGCCATATTCGCCTCGAACAATGGCTGGACCGTTAAGGTCTAAACCGATAGTCAAAGCCTACTTATTGTGACAAAAATGAAACATATTAAAAGTTATAAGGGCCAGGGACTGATTCTGCCAAACTTGAAACTTGTTTTACCTGAATTCAAGTAGCTCGTGGGCCGCAAGCCATCTCTCTCCCTCTCTCGCGGGGCGTGAGAGAGTGCCAGCTCAGAATAAAACTAGCAGCTACATGTTTGCAGCCTTGTTGCCCACACAAACCACCATGCATGCTCAGAACTCGAAACCAAGGACTATTGGATGGTTTTTAAAACCTCTAGGACACCTGGAATGATCAGAGATGATCCCAAACACCTGGCTTCATCTTGTGTATTCATGAATTAGTATAAATAGGGGCCTTGTGTTCCTTGAATCCTTGCTCATTTAAAATTCACTTATTCCTCACTTGTTCCTTCTTCTTGGAGCTTCCTGGTCATAGTTCATATTTGGCATTTTGTTCTTCAAGATAGGTTATAAATATTCCCGAGAGTGTAAATCGTATATCTTTAAGCTTCAGTTTTGTTAAAAGGTCACTCAGATGTATAAATTGAACATGTCCAACATGTGGCTCATTATTAAATACGAATACCGTAAAAGGTCATTCAGAGGCACGGGTTATGCATGTTGACACTTTTAGTCCCCCCCCACATACATCTTTTCATCGTTTGACAACATTAGTCCTCCGTAGTTAAAGTTTGACTTCATTAGGGTTTAGGACACGTGTCTTCACATCATTGGACATTATTTTCACTAGGTGTTACATATATATATATATATATATATATATATATATATATATATATCTAACCGAATTCTTGATACTAACCGGAATATGGTTAGATGTTATGAACTTAGGTTATACTATCTTCGTTTCTAGATTTCTCGTTTGTGATTCTAATGGGCTACTTACGACCCATGAAAAAACATGGAAACTTAGTGTCCAAACGAGTATTTAGACAAGATATATATTGTTACACATATACTTTTTCATATTAGTTCCAAATCCAACTTCCTATGAATTCCATATACTCATACTCCTACGTTTCCCCAGTGTAGGGTAACTTCGGTGTTCTCAACTCTCAATGCTTCAACTCACGTACGCGGGATTTCTATGCAAAACCGTGAGTATACTCGATCCCATTTTCCATTTTATACACTTTGGGTGCAACATGTACACTTTATACAAATCACGAATCATGATTAAACTTGTTACATACACACTCTATCCGTTACAAATATGATACTTGTTATATATTCTAGTTACCGCATGCTATGTTATAGTTGTGTTCCATATACTCATTAACTTTTCAAGCCTACCTTAACAATTATAGCGCTATAGGATTAACACACCGTCTATATTCTTGTGGTATTGTTAAGTAAACTATTTTACAAACCTTGTCGTTTCGGCAACAATGATAGGCACGATTAGTTTGACTTATAGTTAACACATGTTTAGTATGATAACTACAAGGTATGCAATTTACCATGTTGGATATGAGACAACTTTTATTCACAATTATGCTATGTATTCAAACTCGTATACTCGCCAACTTTTGTTGATCTTTATTTTAATACGTGTTGCAGGAAACTAGTTGATGACAATAAAGAATATTACTTAGGGTGGATTAAAAGACACACCTAGATTTAGACTTACGTAGTTGTTTCATATTGTTTCGTTATTTGTAACTTGTTGTACTTTTCTTTTCAAGACAATGTATTTCCATTTTTGTACCAATGAAATTTGAATTATCTAAATATTGTCAAAACTAGTCGTTATGAAGTCTCTTGCAATCTCGTTTTCGTCTCACTCCGATGTTTCCGCCATCGGTTGGAGTGTGACAGGTTTTCCCCGGAACTGGTGGCTCGGGTATGCATCCAACGCTGACAGTTATGGAGGAGGGGATGCATTTGCTATATTGAGGACATCCCAGGATGCTTATCCGGTGATTTAGTTAGCCGTTCAAAAAGAATTATTAATTTACCTAATGTTATAAATCTTCGAATGTATAAATTGCAAAATAAAAAAAACTATGAGAACATCTGAAACATGTAGAGTACAACTTAGATTACTTAGTCCAAAATTACACAATTCTTTCCACGTTTAAAGTTGTAACTTTCGTCCTATTCAATGCTTTCAACCTTGAATGTTGGTCTACTTATAACACATGTAGCATAACTTAACGTCATTGTTTCACCATTACTTTATCTAGTAATTGGGTTACTTATTCAATACGTTGTCACACCCCGAATTTCCAACCAAATCCCAGTAGGCCCGGGTGGAGCGTATCGTGACGTAAGATTGGTATCATCATAGACACAAACACAGATAGCATAGCGGAAGTCTTGGAGTTAAAAATATTATTACAAACTCAAGTATCCAAATGTTCAAAATAATATACAGACGGTTTGTAATAAGGATCCACAGGCGGATCATAAATTATACAAAAGGGAGACCATCAGTGATGTGCTGAAAATGGGTTAATTAAAACAACTAAAATTACCCTAATTCTAGACTCTCTAAGCTTTAAATTTATAAAACTAAGACTCTCTAAACCCTAAACCACACGACCGGCAAGTGAACCGATCGATGAAGTATAGCCTAAGGAAGTCCGAGTATCGAACCCAAGAGACTCTACTGATTACGCTAACGACTCTATCTAGACTTAGACTGACACGACTTAACTAATTTGTTTGTTGATGGGGGGGTTTTCTAAAAATCCTAAGAATGCAAATAACGAATACTAACTAGACTAGACGAACTAGATACGAACTCACACGAAATCTGAACTCAAGGATGATGAAGGAACTACCTAGACAGGAATCCTGATTGCTTTTAGTTATGATTATAATTGGAAGTTGTCTGCTATGGAACCGGGATCTTGAAATTCTCACCTATCGGGAAATCTAAGGACCCCTAATCCTTCTCAAGAGCACGCTAAGATCCCCTAAAGGTTGTTAAACTACCGGTTATTAGACTCCTTTACAAGACACCTAATGGGTTTATAAAAGTATCCTACAAGGCTCACTCCCTTACGAGACCTAAACCTAGGATAGGTTTGTTTTCTCAGCTAGACTTGCTAGACAGCAGCCAAAAGGTTAACTTCCTAAGAAGGACCCACCTTGCGGTTTAATCACTTAGACCTAGCAATAATCTCGCACCTTACAGCTATTGATGATTAGTAGAACACTTGATTTTATTAAATTACCAACTATTACTTCTAAGGTTACTTGTGCACTTTTCACCCTAAAGGATCAAAGGTTTATTATGTGATATAGACACTCACCAAAACCTAAAACCCTAGCCCGACTCTATTCCGTGATAAAGACCGTCACCAAGATTCAAGCGAAGCAATAATCAATAATAAACTAACATCAAGCACGCAAACACATCTAACTGATAGAACAAACCGTTTACAATTTATAAACAATCCATAGCTTCCAAAAATCCAAAAATAATCAAATCATATAGCAATCATTCATCCATGTCTAGGTAGTAACAGAAATTTAGCCAATAATCATGTCTAAAAACATAGTATCAATCATGGTCAAAACAGAATTCATCATCAAATAACACGAAACAAACGAAAACGAGAGAAACAAGATTATAAAACCCGTGAACTCCAATCCCGTGTGCTCCTGCGCTTCAACAATGATTCCACACCTTCCCCAATGCTTCAACAGCCCTTAATCAGCCTCTAATGATCGTCCAAGAAGTCCTAAATTCGTAATTGTGTTGTTCTCCCTCCTGGCTGATTATGATAATGATACTTAAATAACCAAGAAACCCTAATTCTGCTTGCTGTTCACGATTGATTTCGCGTAGTTCAAGTCCTCGCGGCCCGCATCATATATGGTGGTAAGTTTACGCGGGCCGCGCGCCATTCAAACTCCGGAAATCCTTGTTTAGTTGATGCGGCCCGCTTGAGAATGTCTTGTAAGCTGAGGCGGCCCGCCTGGTAACTCCAGAACTGCATTTTTCGCTCCGTTTCCACTCCCGAGCCTCCGGTTTCCGTTCCAGTCTTTCGCCTTTCCGGTTTATGACTCGTTTCTGCTTATTTCAGCTGCAAAGACCTGGAAAACATAAAACATCAAAAGTATATACAATCTAAGCTAAACATGGACAAAAACGACAATCTAACAACTAAAACCCGACGCGAATAAAGATGTATTTTACAATACATCAAATATCCCCACACTTACTCTTTTTTCATCCTCGAAAAAGAATTATGCAAACGGAATCATAGTCGGAATAATTGAACGGGCCAAAAGTATAAGTTATTTTATTAAAATCGAAACTCGTGTTAGCCGCGATTGCAAGTATTTTTATCCACTTAAACCCAACCCGGTTCCAAGCCCTTATCATGCAATTTAATTCAAGTTCGGTCAATCTACCTAGGGACTCACACTAAGAATTGCAAGTCCACCTAATCCCCCCTCAAGCTTATAGGACAAAAGGAACAACACTGGGTTATTTCCTAACCGCTTTATACCAAGATCCAAAGAGTTTAGAATCAAATCTATTTTTTTTTCATACGAGCTTAGACTTTGCTTTTTGCTCTTTTTTTTTCTTTCTTTCTTTCGTGAGTCTAGACGATACTTTCCCTAACCAAGAGGTATTCCGGCTGTAGAGTCGCTATCCCCAACCACAGATTACTTAGGTTTCGGTACGTTTATTCGGCAAGGCGATTTCACACATCCCAGAGGCATTCCGGCTGTAGAGTCGCTATCCCCAACTCGGATTACATAGACCTGTGCTACTTTCATTTAGTTTCTAGCTTACTTTTTATTCTATTTTTTTTTCAACAAGATAATGACCAAAAACTCTAACGATCTTAGCTTATAACGGCATCCCTTATACTATTTTTGGCGGTTTCAATTTCCCCACTCTCCCTAGATGAGAACCCACTAGTAAACCGACAATTAGGTATATTTAAGATCAAAGGAACCCAGAACCGAATCGAGCCTACCCGCGCATCCCAAACTAGACACAAGCACGATTATATTATCTCATATTATCATTATTTGAACCCGACCAAAAACCCGACTTTTCTATCATTTTCCGTTTTTATTTTTGCAAACTTCTAATTTCAAAAGACATTTTTCTGATTTTTTTAATTTTTTTGGATTTTTCGTTTTTTTATGACTCAAGACTCTACTAATGACACTAAACGATAGTTTCCCATCCCCACACTTAAACTCTACATTGCCCTCAATGTAGGATGGAAACCGACTCAAAAATACTAAAAATAAATAAGAAATAAAAGATAAAGGGCAAATCGAAAAGGACTTAGCTGGTTTAATTCGCGTGTAAGCTCCAAAATCTCGTCCAATCCAGCTCGATCGTATAGCATTTCATTCGCGATCAGCTTTGACACTGACTGACATGCTTGATAAATGCCTTGAAATTCGATCAGCAGCTCCAAAATCACCCGAATGGAGATTGAGTACGGGTGGTACATATTCGAACCTGCATCAACAAAAACAAGCAAAATACCAAAGCAATACCGACTCGACCCAAATGACTAAAAACTACTAACTTAGACTCAAGGTACAAAATATAAAAGTATAATGCAAGCACAAACCCGTACACGACAATCCGAATCAGCAATGGTGATGGTATGGAATAGTGGTGATGATGAAATTAGTGATTTAATGATTTAATAGATGAATGGATGGTAATTATGAAACAATGTTGGGCCAAATCCTGCTGTTTTCGAATAACATGACCCACGCGGCCCGCTTGGGGATTAAGTGTAAGTCAATGCGGGCCGTGAGTGTCCAACAATTCGAGATTTCCCTTAAGTTCATGCGGCCCGCCTCAGGATGTATCATAAGTTCAAGCGGGCCGCCTGAACAGCAAACAACAGCAAAACACTAGACAGCAACAGCATATTGCTGTTTTTATAATTTTATTAATGCCCAAACTGCCCCTGCCCCGTATTTCGTCGTTTTAAACAGTAGACGTACCTGGGCAACTGCTCGTCTGCTGAGTTCGGCCTTCATGAAGCGGAGTGTACCTGCAAAAACTTTTACGACACACAAACGACGCAAAAACACGAAACGACGCAAACGACACTAATAACCTAACTAACGACACAAAACGAAGTACGACTCAATATACAAACTCTACAAGTAATCACAAATGTTCACGCACTTACGGAGGATCATATATGCGGAGCTCACCTCCACACCAACTCGTACGGGCCTTAGCACTACAATTCGCAAAATCTCCCGCATCTCTCCTAACTTTCTCAAACTCTCTCCACTTTTCATCAAACGGTGGGAACCTAAATGTATCATCTTCATACCTATCCCCACACTGAGCCTTGCTCAGTTTCTCTATCCTAGATTCTAAACTCGTCACTCTTTCTTCCAACTCTTCGACTCTTCCATCCGGCGGATCCCCACACTTGGGTTTTAACACCTCCTCTAGAGTCGGCTCACTCAACATCTCTTTCTTGTCTCTCTCACCCTTCTCACTCTCCTCTACCGATGCAATCGCCTCAACTCTCGCACTCGCCCCTCTCGCATTATTCACCTCAAACACTACCGACTCGTCACCCGCTCTAAGTGTAATTGTGCCTAAGAAGACATCTATCAACGCTTTAGCCGTGTTCAAGAACGGGCGCCCTAAAATCAGCGGAACTCTTTCATCGGCCTCCATATCTAACACTACAAAATCAGCCGGAAAAACAAACCTATCAACTTTTACCAACAAATTCTCTACTATCCCCCTAGGATACTTAACCGACTTATCTGCTAACGAGAGGGTCATACGAGTCGATTTCAAATCACCAAGGCCTAGTTTTTCGTAAAATGAATATGGCATCAAATTAATACTAGCACCAAGGTCGGCCAATGCGTGGTTTTTAACATCACCACCAAACAAACAAGGAATCGTGAAAATGCCTGGATCGGTAAGTTTCTCAGGAAGTTTATTTAAGATCACAGCAGAAACTTCTCCACTCAATGGATTACTAGAACTCTCACCTACCTTATCCTTACGCTTGAGAAAATCCTTAAGGAACTTAGCGTACTTAGGCATGGATCTCAAGGCCTCTATGAACGGAAGATTCACCTTCAGCTGGGTGAACATCTCAAGAAACTTCTCGTATTCCCTAGCATATATCTGCTGCCTAGCACGAGCGGGAAACGAAAGACGAGAAATATCAATCACTCGGGGTGGTAGCCGAACCTTCTTCGGCTGCTTCTCCTCTTTCTTCTCTACTGGCAACTCCTCGGCGTGTGCGGTACTTGCTGGGTCTAGCCTAATGTGCACCTTGCCTGGAGCCTCCATCTCAATCACCTCATCTACCTCATCATCACTCCCTATCTCAACATTCTCTCTCACGACCTCTCCTATACTCAACCCACTGCGAGTAGTAATTGCTTTAACAGAATGGTGGACTGGGTGAGTAGTACCTGAATACTGACCAGAAGGGGACTCTTTCAACTGCCTAGCTATATCCCCTAATGTTCTCTGAAGATCTAGAAGAGTGGACTCTTGATTTTTAAGCTGAAGTTCATGATTTTTGTTGATCTGCTCTTGAGTCCTAGTGAAATCATTGAGGGATTTCTGCGTCGCCTGATTTTGTGTCATCATCTGAGCTAACATCTCCTCTATCCTACTCATACTACCCTCTGGAGCCTTACCACTACCCTGACTCTCCTGATTCAACCCTCCACTCGCAAACTGACCTCCTGAACCACCATACTGACCACTCTGACCCGAACCACTACTCGTGTAAAGACCCGACCCCCTATTTTGATACTGACCAGATGGAAAACCAGGGGGATTGCCAGAAGGGCGGAAACTACTACCACTACCCTGCCAGTTGGAGTTATAATTATTATTATTACCAAATAGACCCCTAGACTGACCGGCTATGTACTCTACCTGCTCTAACGTAAGTGTGGGACAATCTAGTGTATCGTGGCCTCCCCTACAAACTTCACACCTATCAACTTTCTTCTTGATCTCATCCAACTCTCTCCTCATCTCTTGCCTCAAATCCTGCTTTACACTCTCGACTATAGCAGCTACCGATGTACCCAAGCTAACTTGGTTTACCCCTCGACCGGCCGAGGTGGTAGTAACAGGAATGGAAGTCTTGCCAGTAGTGCTGTAATCCATATCAGAATGTGCAAAGCTCTCAAACAAATCATTGCACTCAGTCACCGTCTTCTTACCCATAAGCTGACCTCCTGCTGAAGTATCGAAACGAGTTCTAATCTCAGGAGTAAGACCATTGTAGAATTTCTCAACTAACGCCCAATCCGACAAACCATGCTGCGAACAACGAGAGAGAAGCGTCTGAAAACGCTCCCAAGCTAAGTGATACGGCTCATCAGGCTCCATACGGAAGGAGTGTATCTGATCACGAAGGCGAGACGCCTTGGCTGGCGGGAAGTATTTTGCTATGAAAGCATCGCGAAGACCAGCCCAAGTAGTGAAAGTGCCTGCGGGCTGAGAATCAAACCAGACGGCTGCCCGTCCAGCGAGTGAGAATGGGAATACCTGAAGATACCTAGCATCTAGATTGACACCCTCGATGGAGTAGGTGCCACAAAGACGAGTGATGCGATTTATGTGGGCGGGTGCATCCTCGTCATCACGACCATGGAACTGGCAAGAATTTGTGATGGCGGTCATGATGTAGGAAGGAATCTGCCAGGACCTATCATTCGCAATATTCGGAAGGGTGATGGGTGAAGTAGCACCGGTGAAACCGGTGGTAGCCTGCTGGTAAACGGTACGGTTCGCCATTTGAACTACGGGTGGAGGACTAGGCGAACGAGAACGGGAGGGTGGTCGGGAAACGTGTGGTGATGGCTTCGGTGTGAAATCGAAGGCGGGGGTGGAATGCTTAACCGAAGAAGACGAAGAAGACGACTCAGAAGACTTGACTGTAAACAAAGGTGGCGGCGGTCCCTGCGAGCGCGTATGGGGCATCCACCAACTACGAACAACGAAAAGACTCTAAAAACGACTCACTAACCTAGAAAAGACACTAAAGCAAATATTTTTTTTGATTTTTAAAATTTTTAGACTCCTACGACTCAACGAACACAAATAGCACGTAATATGTCAAACAAGTCGAAACAAAGTAGTCAACGCAATCGCCAAGAGTCCCCGGCAACGGCGCCAAAAACTTGATGTGCTGAAAATGGGTTAATTAAAACAACTAAAATTACCCTAATTCTAGACTCTCTAAGCTTTAAATTTATAAAACTAAGACTCTCTAAACCCTAAACCACACGACCGGCAAGTGAACCGATCGATGAACTATAGCCTAAGGAAGTCCGAGTATCGAACCCAAGAGACTCTACTGATTACGCTAACGACTCTATCTAGACTTAGACTGACACGACTTAACTAATTTGTTTGTTGATGGGGGGGTTTTCTAAAAATCCTAAGAATGCAAATAACGAATACTAACTAGACTAGACGAACTAGATACGAACTCACACGAAATCTGAACTCAAGGATGATGAAGGAACTACCTAGACAGGAATCCTGATTGCTTTTAGTTATGATTATAATTGGAAGTTGTCTGCTATGGAACCGGGATCTTGAAATTCTCACCTATCGGGAAATCTAAGGACCCCTAATCCTTCTCAAGAGCACGCTAAGATCCCCTAAAGGTTGTTAAACTACCGGTTATTAGACTCCTTTACAAGACACCTAATGGGTTTATAAAAGTATCCTACAAGGCTCACTCCCTTACGAGACCTAAACCTAGGATAGGTTTGTTTTCTCAGCTAGACTTGCTTGACAGCAGCCAAAAGGTTAATTTCCTAAGAAGGACCCACCTTGCGGTTTAATCACTTAGACCTAGCAATAATCTCGCACCTTACAGCTATTGATGATTAGTAGAACACTTGATTTTATTAAATTACCAACTATTACTTCTAAGGTTACTTGTGCACTTTTCACCCTAAAGGATCAAAGGTTTATTATGTGATATAGACACTCACCAAAACCTAAAACCCTAGCCCGACTCTATTCCGTGATAAAGACCGTCACCAAGATTCAAGCGAAGCAATAATCAATAATAAACTAACATCAAGCACGCAAACACATCTAACTGATAGAACAAACCGTTTACAATTTATAAACAATCCATAGCTTCCAAAAATCCAAAAATAATCAAATCATATAGCAATCATTCATCCATGTCTAGGTAGTAACAGAAATTTAGCCAATAATCATGTCTAAAAACATAGTATCAATCATGGTCAAAACAGAATTCATCATCAAATAACACGAAACAAACGAAAACGAGAGAAACAAGATTATAAAACCCGTGAACTCCAATCACGTGTGCTCCTGCGCTTCAACAATGATTCCACACCTTCCCCAATGCTTCAACAGCCCTTAATCAGCCTCTAATGATCGTCCAAGAAGTCCTAAATTCGTAATTGTGTTGTTCTCCCTCCTGGCTGATTATGATAATGATACTTAAATAACCAAGAAACCCTAATTCTGCTTGCTGTTCACGATTGATTTCACGTAGTTCAAGTCCTCGCGGCCCGCATCATATATGGTGGTAAGTTTACGCGGGCCGCGTGCCATTCAAACTCCGGAAATCCTTGTTTAGTTGATGCGGCCCGCTTGAGAATGTCTTGTAAGCTGAGGCGGCCCGCCTGGTAACTCCAGAACTGCATTTTTCGCTCCGTTTCCACTCCCGAGCCTCCGGTTTCCGTTCCAGTCTTTCGCCTTTCCGGTTTATGACTCGTTTCTGCTTATTTCAGCTGCAAAGACCTGGAAAACATAAAACATCAAAAGTATATACAATCTAAGCTAAACACGGACAAAAACGACAATCTAACAACTAAAACCCGACGCGAATAAAGATGAATTTTACAATACATCAATCAGACTACTAGGATTTATGCAAAGGAGTTGCAAATTCCACTTCTAGCATTACCGAGCAACTTTCAGCCTCTTTACGTACTTACACCTATAACTTAGTCTTTTGAAAATATGTCAGTTTACACTGGTAAATACAATCAACCGACTCATTTTGAAAACATTTTTTCAAAATCATTTTAAGTGTACAAGGCACAAGATTTTATAAATAACTTGGGATAATTCAAAATGATCTTGTATAAAGTTTTACATTCCTGTCAATACATATGGGGCCCAGTACTAAACATCGAGACATGATTAACCGACACACCACTTAAACCCACAAAGGATTTATCCTCAACTTGTGGGTAAGAAAACATTTTATAATAGCATTAGCATCTGTCAGTTGTATGCCTACACCCCGTGCTCAATCGTGGCCATTAGTAACTTAAATGAGCCGTGGATATCCAGGACATTGTCGCGTTAACCCCCAATGTTTAAGTTATCAGACAAAACAGATTAAAACGGGTTATGAAGATTTTGTATTCACAATCCGACAAATGATCCTATACCCGACCAAGCGGTAATAATTTACCATATCCCAAGCCCGTATAGGGAAAATAGGTTAAGAGTACTTACCAATTACAATGCAACGGGTCCTATTCAAGTCGTAGACTTGGACCGGTTAACTTAAAATATCGAAAATGGTACGATATGCTTGATTAAGCAATGACCGGAATAGAATGTAGTTTAACCCAACAAGTACTAAGACTTTTATAATATGGGTAAACAAATAACATTCTGGAATTTGAAGTAAAAATGATAAGGTTTGACCCGTTTCGGTAAACTTACGTAAACTAGTTACATAAGCTTATCCGTACGCATATAAGCGATATCGGGTAACCAAATGAGTCATGAACAAGTTCTATATGCCAATCTACTTTAAATAAGTTGTAACATCAGTAGGTTAGCAACTTATATGCCCGTTAAGGTTTTAAAATCAAAATATGCCTCATAAGGGCATTTTAGTCATTATATGACGTATTATAAGAACTTGCGCATAAACTGATGTTATGGACATAATCATTCTGTAAAATACTTTATTTGTGATATAACATCAGTGAGTAATCAAACATATGTGAGTTTTATGATTTAAGACCAAACTATGCACCGTAGGGGCATTTTGGTCATTTCACACAAAGTTTGAGAACTTATTTAGAAATCTGATTTATGATCATGTACCTACTGTGAAAACATTTTAAATAAGTTATAATATCCAAGTTTTAATTGATAGTTATGGTTTAAAACCATATTATGCGCCAAAAGGGCGTTTTGGTCGTTTAATAACGACATTTACGATCTTTAATCAAAACTCAGTTTACGAACAGATTTGATATCCCAAAATATGTTGATTATGATATTATATTAGTAGATAAAAGATTTGATATGATAAATTGTGTTTAAAACCATACTAGGTGCCGAAAGGGCACTTTGGTCAATATAAATCATAATTTACGATCTTGTATGAAACTTAGTTTATGATCAGTTTAATAACATCAAAATATGTTAATTACATTAACATATCAATAGGTAAGTCATTTGAAAGTTCGTTATTGATTAAAACCTTATTTATTGCAAAAAGGGAATTTTGGTCAAAGTATGGCATAATAACGAAACTTGTACAAAAACTCAGAATATGATTATGATCATGTAATATAACCTCAGAGGTTTATACTACATTATAATATGATCACAATGCAACCTTAATTCAGGTGATAACTAATCTAAATCAGGTCGGAATCGAAAGTTAAAGCAGAAGTCAAACTCTCGACTTTCGGTTGCGAACCGACCTTAAAACTGGAATTGACGGGCTGGACATGTTTATACATGTTCTAATAATTATTACCAACTTGTTAAAGTGTCAAAACATATTCTATAACATCTATATAATCAGATTATAACATTTATAAAATCTGACCCGTTTGACTTTTTAAACAATAAACTTTGACCCGTCAATTGACCTAGTAAACATGATTTTCAGGATGTGCCTGTCACACCCAAACCAATGGCGGAATCATCGGGGCACGGAACTAAGCAAATCAGATTGTTAAAGAGAATCCATAACGACTAATTTAGCGAAAATATTTGACAAGTTCAATATCCCATACTATTAAACAAATATTTCACAAAAGTCATGACAGATTTCACGTCTCTCAAACAAAACAAATCCGACAACTTAGATTTTTGTGTGGGTTTCTAGCATTCCTATCCGTTTGTAGCATAACATCAACCTGTCACATACGTTAAAATAAGGTCAATACAATAATGTAAAGGTGAGTACACAAGTTTAGATAAATATAGTATAAAAAGCGTTTACGCATAACCAGCATGTAACACGTAGCGAATCAAGTAACTATCACAATGATACAAGCTAACCACATGAATGTGAGTAGAGTATGCGCGACACGTGTTCACCGAAGCAAACATGTGAAGTAAAGTATGTGATCCTTAACAACCCCTGAATAAACAGGTGCTGAGTCCAAACTATAATACTATCATGCGAGTGCAGTTAGCGTTTATAAAGCGTTTAAGTGTTGTGTTTTTATAGAGAACGTATGTAACACCCAAAAGTGCTTTAAGCGAAAAAGGATTCGAGTATACTCACAGTACGTGCTTAGTAAGTAGATATGACAACCCTCCTAACCCTTTAAAACAACCCAAAACGTTCCTATTAAACCTCGTATACGCGTTAAACGACCCTAAATACCTTTATATTATAAAAACAAATAAAACAAATATGCGAAGCCCTCGGGGTCGCGACCCGGTCAAGCCAGGTGTAACAACTCTCATCAAAATTACTAATTCTTATTTTATTTTGCCCAATAAGAAATCCTAATTGAGACCCCCAAGTAATATTGCATGACCCCTAAAATTTCCAGAACGATCGGAACTAGGATCAGGACCCCTAAAACTCAGGGGGGGGGGGTATTCCCTAATTAGTATTATCTAAACAGTTCGCTGTAGAAATCGAATTTTAACGAACCGTCGACTCACCCAGGCTACAAACAGACGTGGATACCCTATGCTAGAGGGGGTGCCCTCGCGCCACGCGCCAGGCCCTCGCGCCACGCGATGGGGCCGGTTTTTCAGTATAAATTCAAGGCTTTGGCACTTGAAGTTTGGCGTTGGTTCGACGTAAAAACTCGTTTCGTACATTGAGATATCGTCTGTTTACTTCAAAAACACACACAATCACGAAATTCTGCCGCGATAACAGGGTAATAACTCGATCACTGCTACGATTTAATGTCCGATCGATAAAAACCAATCCGATGGATGTTTAAGTGCTACCCGTACTTGGGCTATACTTTGTCATTCATCGTGAGGGTTTTGATCTCGTGAGTTGTCGTAAAAGTTGTATTAAGTTACTGACCTAGTTTTTCGTGTGCATTGTTAATTAAATTAGGTTGATCAGGCTAAAATTAGTAGGCTAAACGCTGCCCATCTAAATCTGCAATGTGAGTCATTCTCTTTTATCAAATTGTTTTCTTAAAACTCTACTTGTTTTCAAAGTTATAATTACAGGGATTAAGTCTTTGTAATCTTCAATTACTGCCGGTATGTGGGGTTTTGTATACATTACTTGATACCCGTCACCATTGGACAACGGGTTAGCCAATGGGTGATCTGACCATAGTCACAGATACAGTCGAGTAACAAATACCGATTTGGGGTAATTGGTAGATAGAAACAATATAATCACCCTTAATACTGTATATTATAACAATGTGTCATTTTGTGCAACTTGAATGACTCGCCAGTATTTCCCTGCTTATAAAATCTTTTTAAAACATGTTTTAGGTGATCTGCTGTGATCCAGGAAAAAGTGCCGTGTAGCACTACAAGCTTGAGGAAGTGGCTCAATAAAATAAAGAAACATGTTTTTTTTTGTAAAAACAGGGATTTCCCAGTGAAATCACCTTTATTGTAAATTATGGGTGAAATTCCCAATTTGTGAAATAAAATAAATTGGGCATTTTCAAGTTTTAAAATATCCTGTTAAAATTCCGCTGCCAACATAATAATTAGCACGGGTTTCTGTCCCACGGCTCCTGAAACGGGTAAAACCAGGCCGGGGGCCGTGACAGAAAAATGTGGTATCAGAGCCACTGATTTAAGCCAATTAAGTATTTAGAAATATTTAATTTTTCTGATTGTCATTCTGTGATTATGTGAAAATTCAATTTACAAAATTTTTAACTTAGAATTTTGTGTGTCTCTTCATATTCTAACAGCATGAATGAGTTATCTGAAGCTCTTCAGAATATCACTATCCATTCTGCTGATATGGAAGTTTCTGAGGGTTTTTCCGGTTATTGGGCCGACACTGAGGAACCGATGGTATTCCAAGCCCAACCTCAGGAGAAACCAAAACCGAAAAAGAGAAGGAGACTCGTAGGCTGGAGGCGTGTGTGTAGGAAGAAACCAGCAACACAGAAAGTCAAAAAGAGTGAGGATCCAATGGATAAAGGCAAAGGAATAGAGATCGGAGAAAGTTCCAGGCAAGCCCAGGAAATGCCATCATGGGAGGAGTTGGATCATAAACTGGCACTTAGTGACCTCATCGGACCTGCCGATGAAAACCTCTTTAATTATCCAGCGGAAGCACAACTTCCAGTTAATCTGGAACCTGCTATCCCAGATCCTATTATCCACCCCCGACCTCTACCAGAAGAGCTAGAAGAATGGTGGACAACTGACTGGCAATTTCAGAACCTTTTGAATAAACCTAATACCTTTTTCCCCCAATTTGATCCTGAGCCTCCACTACATCCACCTATGAGTACAGAAAACTTGGCTGAACTCCGCCACTATGGCGAGGAGCTGGTGGATGCAGGAAATAGAATCCGAGATGTGGGGGAGAGGATATCATGGAAGTATGACGAGAGGGAACGTCGTTTTCGAAATGCCAGCTGACGGGGATGGTGTGACTATGTGGTTGTGGTTGTATAATAACAAAATAATAATAAATATTAATAAAAATATAATCCTGTAAAATAACTTAAAATAAAACCTTTGTAAGACAACTGGTGTGTACGGACGCATATTAAAATATATAAAATATGGAAGTCGAAAAATCGACAATTTTGGCTATACGTGTGACGTGATTTTTGTGCGATTGTTTTGCATTTAGTCATTATTTATTTTATGCTAATAACTTATATATATTACTTACCAGATGGAACACGCTGATAATGACCCAGTTAAGGAGGTTAATCAATCTGAGCAAAACAATGAAGATCATTTTCTTAATAGGCAAGACATAGAAAACATCGTCGCTCAAGGAATAGCCAATGCTATTCCGGCAATCGTCGCTGCGGTTAAAAGTCCTGTTGAGCCTTCACAAGCTCACACTAGTAAACGCACGCACGATGATGAATTCAGTAATAGTGTTAACGGAGGCGGCGATAACGACAACTTGATTCAAGCCCCGATACTTAAGAGAATGAAAGCTGCAACGTCTGGTTGCACTTACAAGGAATTTCTTGCTTGTAAACCTGTCGAGTTCGCAGGCAATGAAGGGGCAACTGCTGCACTGCGTTGGTTGGAGAAAACCGAGGCAGTAATTAAAATAAGTAAATGTGCCGAGGAGGATAAAGTCATGTATGCTTCTCACCTTTTCAAGGAAGAAGCATTAGAATGGTGGAACACGGTATTACAAGCTAAGGGAAGTGACATGGCCTATGCCATGAGTTGGAAAGAATTTAAACGTCTGGTGGAAAGAAAATTCTGCCCAGGATATGAAAAAGAACAAATGGCGAACAAATTCCTGAGCCACCGAATGGTGGATGTTGATTGCCGAGGGTATACTTCGAAGTTTTTCGAATATGCTCGAATTGTGCCTACTCTAGCTTCGCCAGAACCGGTACTTATTTCTCGCTACATTTGGGGTTTAATTAGCGAGATTCGTGATATTGTCAAAGCTGCGTGTCACACCCCGGTTTTCCACGTGTCACCGGCGGGCCCGGTGGGGGAGTATCGTGACGTGGTTGGCAACATCATGGTCAAACAACACAATATAATAATGCACAGCGGAAGCAAAAGATAAATATATTACATTCCGAATATAAGTAATGTCAAAGTATTACAACGGAAGGTAAAGGATCCACAGGCGGATCAATAAAAGAAAACTGTTCAACAGACTTTAGGCATCTAGAACTTGCAAGATTCCCTAGTGACGCCCTGAGCTCTCAGCCAATTTCGCCTAGTACCTGTCACTTAACCTTTTTGGAAAATACGTCAGTTTACACTGGTAAATACAATTAACTGACTCATTTTGGAAAAAGAGTTTGAAAAGTGATTCGAGTGCAAACGGCACAAAATATCTTGACACATTGATTAAAATGCACAGAGGCAAAATTAATCTTTTATACTTGGGACAATTCTATTAATAAAAATCTTGTATCCGATTTACATGGTTGTCCAACATTTAGGGCCGGTGATTATACAATACAAGCCGGACAAGATTAA
>JARYGA010028860.1:0-39115 GCA_030545235.1 Helianthus tuberosus | reverse complement strand
TACTTGACTCAAGGCAGTAGATTGAGTCAGCAGAGCTTTGGTCTTCCATCAGTCTTTGACTTTGGGCAGTAGATGCAAGGCAGCAGTTATAGGTCAGTACTTAACAAGATCAGCAGATAGGAGGTCAGCAGATATGAAACCACTTTCAAGGGGAGAGATTTGCATGAACCAACTGTAAACGTCTGCTTATTCTGGATCCACTGCTCTGATCCAGTTTTGGCTTTAATTATCTGTTCCTCTGATAGGGTTCAATCCCAACAATCTCCCCCTGGAACAGATAATGCCAAAACTCTTCATTATTTGTGGAATACTTTATTGCCTCATCAACAGCTCCCTTATCTGACCTTTAAATTGTAATTCAAAGTCTAGGGCATCTGTATCTTCATCATCCCTGCTAAGTGGAAGATCAAGGAGATCCTGCAAATCTTCAAGACTCAGGCCAAGAGCTTCTTCCCTTGATATTTTCTTCACTTCTCCACCAGACCTGAGCAAAGTCAATACGCAGGATTGTTTGTCAGTTTCCCACTTTTGTATTTTTGAGCCTGGTGGGTTTCTTGGGAGATGTTTATTTGCAGAAGTATTTGGAGAGGCTGGCCTAATCATGACTGGCTGAGCAGTACTTGCAGTTTGATCCAAACCAAGAGTTTCCATGATCATTTTCTTTATACCCTCTTTTCCAAGGTCTTCACCTTCCATTAACTCTTTGATGGTTTCAGCAATCAGCTGTTTGTGTGGCCTTCTTTTGTAGATGGCAGCACCAACTGGAGCTGTGGATCTCCTGATTTGCAGCTTTGATGGTCTTTTTGAAACCGCTGCTTCAGGATAGTCAGGCTTTTGCGGAACTGTGGGATCTTTCTTTCTTAATTGTTCCAACTTTTTGTAAGTAGCCCTGACCGCATCTTCTTTCCATCTAGCAACTTGTCTTTTGTTACCATAATCAGCTGCTACCAGTTCCTCTTTCATTCTCTTCAGCTCTTCCTGTTTGTCAGGTACATTCTTTCTAAACTTTGCCCAGTTAGGAGGAGTGTGAGTGACCTTCCTTTTTATCATGTCTTGAATTCTTGCAGCTTCATCTTCAAGCTCAGGAACAGTCCACTCTTTGTACATATATCTCTCTCCTTTGTACTTTTTGTGAGCCATAATGCTTTCAATGTAGTCTTTCTTCAGAGATTCAGCTGCTCTTTCAGAAATTTGTTGACTAACATTTTTTGCAAATTGCTCTAGGGATCTGACTTGTGTGAGCAGATATTGATAATTTCTTGAAATTTCTTTGTCAGACTTCCCTTGTGTGTTTCTTCTTGAGATATCCTCTGCTTGCTTGGCTTTGATTTCCAAGTATTCATCAACATTTTTAGGCCAAGGATATCCCTTTATTGATGGCAACCTCCTTTTGGCAGGGTCATCCTCATAGTAGAAGGATTTTATTTCATCTCTAACAGCTGCTAGTTCAAGAGGAAATTGAACACCTGCAGGAGGTAAGGGCTTGTACATTGGAACTGAAGATAGAAGAACAGGTTTTGGTATTGTGACAAGAGCTAAAGATTTTGAAGATGTTTGTGGTGGTGATATGTCATCATCTTTTAAAATTAGCCTTCTCCTTTTTGGTTTAGGAGAGACTGATGATGTTTTGGATGGAACAGTGGTGGCAGATGTTGTGGCAGTGGATTGTGATTGACTAACAGCTGTTGAAACAACTGGTGTTTCAACCACTGTTGTCATTACAACAGATGTTATAACATCTGCTGTCTTCTGCTGTGTGTCAGCAGGTGTTGTTTTTGGTGGTGATGATGGTAAAGCAGTGGATGTTGTGTATGTTGAAGTGGTGTGTGTTGATGGAACAACTGTTTGGCAAGCAGTAGTTTTTGTAACTCCTGTTGCATCAGCTGTTTTGTATGGTGGTTTTTTAGCAGACTTTGAACGTCTGATAGGAATGGATTTGGGTTGCCTTACTTTTCTAGTAGGCCTCTTCTTTTTCTCAACAGGATTTTCATGATCCCTTGACCCAGAAGTACCCTGATCTGGATGATCCATTCTGTCCACCCTAGCTTTCCTTTTGGCCTCTCTATCTCTTTTTACACTTGCAACTGCTTCTGCTAGTGCATTTGTTGTCACATCAATCTTCTTGCTGCCATCTGGCAAAGGGATCTTTTTGGTCATGTTTGAATTTTCTGGTTCAAGATAAAGACCATCTTCTATACCCTTCTTTTTCCACTCCTTAATTTTCTCCCCCTTTTTGGCATTATCTTCTGGGAGGTCATAAATGAAGTGTACTTTTGGAGGAGCAGTGCCAGTGGTGTGCAAGATCTGAGTTTTGAGAGCCTTTAAGTCAGCCTGAGTGTTCTTGAATCTTGACTCCATTGTATTTCTCAGTTGTTGTACATGTTTTTCATGTTGCTGATCTGCTAATTGAGCTTGTTGTTGGAGAAAAGATTGAAATAGATTCCAGAGCTCATTTGTAGCAGGTGCCCGTTGTGGAGCAAGTGCTTGAGGTGGAACAGCAGTTGATTGTACCTTCTGAACTTGTAACACCTGTTGTAGCATATTTTTGAGTTCTGCAACAGAGTTATCAAGCTTTGCAATGCGATCCGTCAATTTCTGGTACTTTAAACCATCACCCAAGTTAATGGGATCATCTGATTTCCCACTAGCAGTGGTTTTATCAGTGGTAGAAGTAGGGAATATACTCCAAACATTAACCACTGATGCCCCTTTTTCTTGGTACTGGGGTCTTCTTCCTTCAACACTTGACAACCTTTTGATGTTGCCAGTAGGATAAATAAATCCACTGGTGGTTGGCAGAGGTGCTATAAAAGGAATTGCCTCCAAGGAAGTCTTATGAAGGTAACCACTGTCCAAATGTAACCCAGTGGGTGTAACAGTTGTAGTGGCTGCTTCACTTGGAATACCACCAAGAGTTACTTGTAACTCAAGGGGTGTAACCTCCTCAGGTTGTGTTGGTGGGTTAGCAAAGATTGATACATCAGACCCAGTCAGTTGTGGAGGTATATTCTCATTAATAGGTGATTGAGAAGGACTGGATAATGCCTGGTTCAAATCAATTGCATCCAACAGTGGTTTTATTGGTGAGGGAATTGTGGATGTGATGGTTGGTGTAGAAATAGGATGTGTCCCGGGCATTGGACTGTGGATGATAGAAACGAGTGTTTCCAGAGCATCATGATGTGGAGACCCTATTTGTACAACCTGTTCTTTTTGTGAAGAATCAGGAGGAGTTTTGGTTATGGGTTGAGATATTTGTACCAACTGCTGTGAGGAAGTAGCAGCAGTGGTTTCTTGTGACTTTTGTGTTGTCACTGGCAGGAGCTCTGGTATCTCATCCTCCAGAGATGCCTTTTTAATGGGTTTGGGGGGTTTTTTGTGTTTTTCTTTTTGTTGGCTTTTTGGTGATTGTAGGTGTGGGTTTCAAAACAGTTGTGCTGCTGCTTTGATCACCTTGAGCAGTGGGCTCAGCAGCAGATACCTGAGGAGCAGTTGTAACTGCTAAAATCTGCTCAGGCACCTCTGCTTGTGTTTTGCAAGGTGCTAACATCCTTGAAAAAGTTTCAGTAGTTAAACTGTTTATTTGAGTAGGATCACCTTGGTTTATTACAGCTAAATCATCCTTACTGAATTTCTTTGAAAAATAGTAACTTAAAAACCTTGGAAACAGTAAGAATGATTTTGTTTCAACATTAATAACCAAATCTTTAAAAATTTCCCGAGAATAGTTAAAATTTTCTCCTTGAAGTATAGCATATCCCAGATTTTGAATCTTTAAAGGGATTTCATTGAAAGAAGTGGTTTTGTTTGAAACACATAGTAGGAGGGTATGAAATAAAAATCTGGTTGCAGAAGGAAAATAACCTTTTTCTAAGGTAATTTTCTTCATCATTGTGGCTTCATACCCTCTCTCAATGAAGTCAGTTTGCAACTCGTTTTTAGTGAAAGAGATTTTACCTTCTTGATCATCGAGTTGAAAGACCTCTGAAATGGATTGTGGCGTGATTTGGACAGCTTTACCCTTTATAGAAGAGTGTATGGTGGTTGTAGTGTCTCCTTGTTTTTCAAGGGTTGCATTCTTCCAAAACTCCCTTTGGATCGCCAAATAGATTGGTGCATCGGCGATGAACAAAGTTTTGTACTTTGATTTTGCCATGATGTCAATGATGGAATCGAACACATTGGTGGTTCCTGGTTTTGTGAGAAGACCCAGGAGATTGTGAGATGGTTTGTGTGGAATTTCAGTGGAGATTGCCTTTTGAGAGGCTGTTTTTGATGATGATTTAGATGAGGGTTTTGAAGATTTCTTTGATTTTTTCATTTTGAGGATGATTAATCGAAGAAATTTGTGAGGAAATGTGAAGAAAAACTGCTTTGAGAAGAGAATTTTTAAGAATTCAATTCGACAGTAAAACCCTGTTTTGGTGGTGAGTGGGGGATTTTATAGGGAAGAAAGTGAATGCTGAGGTGGCAGCCGTTACAAAAGGTCTGACCAATATGTACTGTCCACGTGACAACCCCTGTTGAAAGTGAAGGACAGTACTTTTGTGAAAGTGACTGATGAAGGCAGTGGAATGAAAGCAGTGGGTGATTTTTACTATCAGTGGATAGCATATCAGTGGATAAGACACTGCTTTTGAACAACAGAGTTTATCAAATGAGAGAGCAGGGGTTGACTTTCAGCAGTGGACAGACTTTTGAAGTAGAGCAGACTTTTGAACAAACAGTGGTTAATGGCATACTTTTAAGGACTTAATGAAAATTTTCATTTTTAACTATTTTTAAGGATGGAGTTTTGATTTTCTGAAAACATTTTGTTGCTTTTACCCATAGAAAAACAAGATGTTGCTTGTTATTCCATGTTCAGCATCCCAATCCTAGAGACCAAGCTTTCAAAAGTGGCTGTATCAAGTGCTTTTGTGAGCACATCAGCCAGCTGGTCTTTAGTTGGGACATGATGCAGAGAAATCAAACCTTTTTCATAGCAGTCCCTCACAAAGTGATGTCTGATGTCGATATGTTTGGTGGTTGAGTGGGCAACTGGATTTTTGATGATATTTTCTGCTGCCTGACTGTCCAACATGAGTGGTGTCTTTAAGGCAGTGATACCAAAATCCAGCAACTGATTTTGAAGCCACAGGAGTTGGGCTGTACAGCTTGCAGCAGCAATGTATTCAGCTTCAGCAGTGGATGTTGAAACAGCTGCTTGCTTTTTGCTTTGCCATGAAACTAAGCAATCACCTAGAAACTAGCACCCTCCTGATGTGGACTTCCTTGTGGTGTGACATCCAGCAAAGTCACTGTCTGAGAAACCTGAAAGCTTGATATTCCCATTAGCTGGATACCAGATACCAAGTGTGGGAGCACCTTTGATGTATCTGAAGATCCTTTTTACAGCAATGAGATTTGATTTTCTGGGAGCTGATTGACTTCTTGCACAGACACATGTTGCAAACATGATGTCTGGTCTAGATGCAGTTAGGTACAATAAAGACCCAATCATGCTTCTATAAAGTGTTTGGTCAATCAGCTCATCTTTTTCATCAGACATGACCAGCTTATTTGTTGCCATGGGTGTGCTGCATGGTTTACAATCATTCATATCAAATTTGGTTAAAAGTTCTTTAGCATATTTGCTTTGATGAATGAAAGTTCCATTTTGCAATTGCTGTACTTGGAGACCAAGAAAGCATTGCAGCTCACCCATAGCACTCATTTCAAACTCAGCTGTCATGAGTTCTCTAAACTCTTCACACATTAAGTTACATGTGCTTCCAAAAATAATGTCATCCACATAAATCTGGACAATCATTAAATCCTTCCCTCTCCATTTTAAAAATAATTTCTTATCAATGGTACCTCTTTTGAAACCATTTGAGAGTAGGAAGTTGGAAAGAGTTTCATACCAGGCCCTTGGTGCTTGTTTCAAGCCATACAAGGCTTTGTTTAGCCTGTAGACATGATCTGGATAAAATGGATCCTCAAAACCTGGAGGTTGACAGACATACACCTCTTCTTGAATTGTACCATAGAGGAAAGCACTTTTGATATCCATTTGAAACACCTTCATATTGTGGTTGACAGCAAAGGCCAGGAACAGTCTAATTGCTTCTAATCTTGCAACAGGGGCAAATGTTTCATCATAATCAATCCCCTCTTCCTGTCTGTAACCTTGAACCACAAGCCTGGCTTTATTCTTGACAACAATACCCCTTTCATCAGTTTTGTTCTTGAAGACCCACTTTGTGCCAATGGGACTAACCTCTTCTGGCAGTGGTACAAGCTCCCATACTTGTTGTCTTTTAAACTGTTGGAGCTCCTCTTGCATGGCTTCTACCCAGCTGTTGTCTTTCAGTGCCTCTTGGTACTTGACTGGCTGATGGAGTGATAGAAAACCAGCAAAAAGACAAATGTTTTGGGTTTGGCTTCTTGTGAGCACCCCTTCATTTATGTTGCCAATGATTTGATCAGGTGGATGAGATCTCAAGAAGATTAAATCTCCTTGGTATGGTATGATGGCATTGGTTGGTGAAGGCTGCAAATGTGTATCATCTGAGCTAACCACTGCTGGGGATTTTGATGATCCGGCAGTGGTTTCAAAAGGTGGTGGTATAGGAGGTAATGAAGTGGACAACTGCTGACTTTTATCCACTATTTGAGGACTTTTGTCAGCAGTGTTTGAGGATGTGGAAGCAGTGGTTGATGGGCTACTTTGGTCAACAACTGTTGAGGTAGCAGTGGTTGAGCTTTGACAACTGTTTTGAACAGCTGGTGCTTTTCCCTTTGTGGCAGACCTTTGAGGGATGATGATTTCATACCCATAGTCTGGTGTTGTATCCTCTGATGGACCTGCACTGTTAGTCTTGACAGCAGTATTTTCAAAAGTGAATTTTTCAAGATCAAACAGATCTGCAGGATTTGCTGGGATTTTCATTGATGAAAGTTCATTGAACTTAACATTCAAAGTCTCCTCCACTGCCTTGGTCCGTGTATTGAACACTTTGTAGGCCTTGGCAGTGGTTGAGTATCCCAGATGATAACCACAATCAATTTTGGCTGCAAATTTTGAAATGGAATCTTTTAAGTTCAAAATAAAACATGGGCAGCCAAACACTTTGAAATATGAGATCAGTGGTTTAATTTTATACAGAATTTCATAGGCAGTCTTTTTGTGCCTGGGGTTTATTAAAACTCTATTCTGAACATAGCAAGCAGTGTTTACTGCCTCTGCCCAGAATGTTAATGGCAAACCTGAATCTGCAAGCATGGTTCTGGCAGCCTCAATCAGAGTTCTGTTCTTCCTTTCCACTACCCCATTCTGCTCTGGTGTTCTTGGGATGCTGTACTGCCTTACAATCCCTTTCTTCACACAGAAGGCATCCAACTCCCTATTTTTGAATTCTGTGCCATTGTCACTCCTGAAGCTTTTCACTGGAAGGTCAAATTGCTTTTCAACCTGTATTACAAAGTCTTGCAAAATGCCTGCAGTTTCATCTTTTGAGTGCAAAAAGAAAGTCCATGTGAATCTAGAAAAGTCATCAACAATAACCAAACAATATCTTTTCTTTTTAAGGCTCATGACTTGAACTGGGCCAAACAAATCCATGTGTAGCATTTGCAAACACTGGGTTGTTTTGGACTCTTCAATGGACTTATAAGAACTTTTATGTTGTTTTCCTTTTAAACAGGAAATGCAATGTTCAGGACATGAAAACAATTTTTGTGGTAGGCCTCTCACCAAACCATTTTTTGAAATTTCTGTGATTGTCTTAAGATTTGTGTGTCCCAGCCTTCTGTGCCAAAGTTCTGTCTCTTTGTTAGAGGCAGCTGAGAACAGACAGGCATCAGCTCTGGGACACTCTTTTAACATGTCAACAACATAAACATTGCCACTTCTTTGAGCAACAAGTTTAGTTTGACCAGTTTTGATTATTGCTTCAATCTTTTTGACCATTTCTGGTCCAACAATCCTACAACAGTCTTTTGTGAAGAATGACCCAAATCCCTTGTCACTCATTTGGGACACACTCAGAAGGTTGAATTTTAGATTGTCTATTAGATTGACATTTTCAAATTTTACATTTCCAGATTGCACTGTACCAGACCCCAGAACCTTCCCTTTACTATTATTCCCAAAGGATATATCACCCCCTCCATGGATTTTAAAGTCTTTGAGGAGGGCTTTACATCCTGTCATGTGCCTGGAGCCTCCACTATCTACATACCAAAGACTATCAAAGCATGCAGAAGCTCCCTGCACATGAAGTAAAAGGATTAGTTCATTAAGGTCTCCAAAGCCAGCAGGGCTTTGGATGGGGTCTCAACAGTGTCTGGAATGGATGCAGAATGATGGACAGTGGTTAGGTCAGAGGTTTGAACTGTTTTAGGACAGTGTTTCTCTAACCACTGTTGTGGGTCCTGACCAATCATCTGCTGGTAACCAAAAGGATGCCTGTTCACTTTGGGTTTAGAGGGCCTTTTGTAGGCCTCATAAACGTGTGGAATCCTTTGGTAAGACTGTTTATCCTTGCCTTTCCTGAATTGATTAGCAGGGGGTGCATCAGTAACCTGAACATCTCTTTTGACAGATGTTTGGTTCAGCTGTTTTGTAACAGCTGTTTGTACTGGCACAAACAGTGGTTGTTTCTTGGTGAATTTGACAGATGTTGATGGTGATGATGGACTCAAGGATGTTTTAGCAATGTACTCATTCTTTTTCACATCAAAGTTTTTGAGGTACACACATGCTTGAGTTTTGTGGTTTGTTTTACCACAGACAATGCAGCTTTCTGCTGAAACAATGACACTTGTTTTGTTTAGATCATAAGCTTTTAAGTGGAAACAGTCTTTTGTTAGATGATTCCTTTTCTCACAGAATTCACAAAACAAGTTATCAATTTTTTCTTTCTTCTTTCTCTTTTCAGATTCCTTTGCAGCAGAGGTTTTAACCATTGCTGGGATATCTTTGAGAGGTATGACTTTAGCTTTTGGAGCTTTAGCACCATCAATTGATGTAAAGTCCATTGGCTTGAAATTTTCAAGAATATCACACTCATCAGACCATTTTGGTTTAAACTGATGATCTTCAAGCTCCTTGAAAGTGGAGGATCCCATTGGTCTGTTAAGTGTGATTTTGTTACCAAGTTTGTCAGTGATTTTCACTTCTTGGCCATTCTTGTTTGTGGGGATAAGCTCAGTAGCTTCATCAGTGGTTTGAACAGAGTTTTCAAAAGCAGTGTTTTCATCATCATATTTTCTATACCCAACCCCAAACTTTACATTGCTTTTTCTCTGTTTTTCAAGCATAACCTCATATCCTTTGCAGGATTCCACCCATCTTTCACAAGTAATCTGGGCGGACTCCAACTCCTTTTTGCAACTTTGGTATTTTTCTACCATAGTTTGAAGTTGGGTTTTGGTGATGCAGCTCTGATACCAATTGTTGGATCTGAGTTTCTTTTTGATTGTATTTTTGTTTGAAATTAAGATGGAGATGAAAGAGTTGTGCAGCGGAAATAAGATGAAAGCAAACTTTGCATACAATCAAACGAGAGTAATACTTTTATCAAACATCTTTTCACAAAGAATCGAAAGATTGAATTTGTTTCAACAACGATTACAATGATTGATGAATGAATGCAAACTCCCCCTCAGCCAGAGCTCAGTAGTTTGTTCGTGCAAAGAAGACGATGTGGTGAAAGAGCTGATAGAACAGTACAAAGTACTGAACTATTTATAGGCACTTGGAAACCACTGAGCATCTTAGCTGACGTCACCATGAAAGTGACATCTAACCTCCTAACAAACTCTAACCTCTGATCTATAAACACTGATGTACTAAACTACTGCTATTACATTACATTATATAAAAGACACTTAAACAGCTGCTGCATCCTTCCACTGCTGTGAACCCAGCAGTGCTTGTCCGGATCAGCAGTACTTGACTCAAGGCAGTAGATTGAGTCAGCAGAGCTTTGGTCTTCCATCAGTCTTTGACTTTGGGCAGTAGATGCAAGGCAGCAGTTATAGGTCAGTACTTAACAAGATCAGCAGATAGGAGGTCAGCAGATATGAAACCACTTTCAAGGGGAAAGTTTTGCATGAACCAACTGTAAACGTCTGCTTATTCTGGATCCACTGCTCTGATCCAGTTTTGGCTTTAATTATCTGTTCCTCTGATAGGGTTCAATCCCAACAAGGGTCCGGTTTTCCATCTGCTTTGATTGGTCCAAATTTCCTTGTTAATGTTTTCCTAAGCATATGTGTTTCATGACATTCGTTATCCAGAGCGATGCCAAGAGATAGGATACTCCTCTGTACCTCTTCTTCCATCTTCAAAATTGCCTTGATCGTCCTAACATACACCCTCCTTCTGTTGTCAAAACGTATGACGAATCGCCTGATTGCTAGAGTGTATCTCCAACAAACGATGGTTGCCATTTTTAGCGTTTTGGTTAAACTTGGCGTTTTTGGTAAAAGATGTGTTTTACAGAATGTTAGATTGAAGTGATTATGGAAGCGATGTTTAACGTCGTTTATATAATGATGCTTTTGGCGCGTAATTTAGGAGGGAATTTCTTCTAATAAATGTTAATAACTGAATTTCAGTTACTGCGTTGTTTCCTCTTCCTGTAATCTCCAACGCTTTTTATCACTAATATTTGGCATTTTGTATGTATTGGCGTTTTATTTTTTGAATGGCGTGTTATCATTTTTGTCGGCGTTTTAAATTTGAGAGGTAAAAGACCCTTTTACCCTTAATGAAGCGCGCCACACTAATAAAAGTGATGTTATTTATGAAAACGCCACCGCGTCATCTAGTCCATAGATTGTTTTGATCTGACGATCCATAACCGTTCTCACACTTTCCCCCATTTTCTATATGAGAAACTTGAGAAGCATTTTGAAGCACACATTTCCTTAAGTTTTTCGTAATATACACTTATGTATAGTTTAAAATTGATTATATACATATATGTATATTGTCAAATCTTGAATTTTACACATATGTTTATAATCAATTTTAAACAATACATATGTGTATATTACGAAAAGATTAGTGAAAATGTGTGGTTTAGAATGTTTCTCAAGTTTCTCAATTAGCCTACTGCTTCTCACACGATCCTAACCATACATACATATATATATATATATATATAGGGTAAGGTTCATGCGAGAACCACCCTTATTGCGAGAACCGCGAGAACCAATGTGAACACAAAATAAAATCTAAAAAAAATCAAAAAAGCACTCAAAATTTTTTTTTATTTTTTTTAATATTTTTTAATAAAAAATCGCTATATTTCGTTACCATAAAAAAAAAAAAAAAAAACTTTTTTTTTTCGAGTAACATTTATCCATGCACATGTGCATATGTATCATTACTTCAACAAATTCGGTAATACGTTATCAGGAATAGACAATTGCACTTTAATTTACAATACCATTAGTAATACACTTCTTTTTACATTACCAATATTCAAAATGCACATGTGCATAATTAGGTATAACCATGATATAACGTGTTTTGGTACAAAAAGTTTGTGATTTTGAATGGAGAAGTAGGCCCATATACATGTTTTTTGGTTAGTTATATCTAGTGGTTGATGGTTTGGTTATAGTTGTCAATTTTTTATGTAATATGTTGATTGGATGGTATAAATGGTGTTTACATACATGTAATAAAGTGAAAATATTGTTAATGGTATTGTATTATGGATGGTAGGAGGTAATGGTATTGTATTATGGATGGTAGGAGGTAATGGTATTGTATTATGGATGGTAGGAGGTAATGGTAGTGTATTATGGATGGTATGATAGATGAAAGGGAAAGTGTATTCAAAGTGGTGTACCAAAACACCTTATTTCATGTTGATACATATAAATGCACATGTGCATTTCTAATATTGGTAATGTAAAAAGTAGTGTATTACATATGGTAGTGTAAATGAAAGTGCAATTGTCTAATATATGTAATGAATTACGGAATCTGTCAAAGAAATGACAAAAATGCACATGTGCATGCTTGTGTATTATGGATGGAATGATAGATGAAAGAGAAAGTAGTGTACCAAAACACCTTATATCCTGTTGATACATATAGATGCACATGTGCATTTCTAACATTGTTAACGTAAAAAGTAGTGTATTACACGTGGTAGTGTAAATGAAAGTGCAATTAACTATTATTTGTAATGAATTACGGAATTTGACAAAAAAACGATACATATGCACATGTGCATGGATAACTGTTACTCGAATTTTTTTTATTTTTTTTTATTAACAAAATATTGCGATTTTTTCAAAAAAAATAGAAAAAAAATAAAAAAAAAAAATTTTTGGGCGTTTTTTAGATTTTTTTAGGAATTACTGTTTGTGTTCACACTGGTTCTCGCGGTTCTCGCAATAAAGGGTGGTTCCTAACGGATCTTTGTCCTATATATATATATATATATAGGGAGGGGCTCATGCGAGAACTCCATTTATTGCGAGAACCAATGTGAACACAACCTAAAATAGCTAAAAAAACCTAACCCCCACCCCCCCCCCCCCCTAAAAAAAAAAACCTAACCCCCCCCCCCCCCCCCCAAGCTAAATGCTAAAAATTAAAACCCCCAAAAAAACTAAAAAAAAACCTACCCCCCCCCCCCCCAAAAAAAAAAACCCTAAACCCCCTCCCCCACCCCCCCCCCCCCCCAAAGCTAAAATGCTAAAAACTAAACCCCCAAAAACCTAAAAAAATCTAAAAAAAATCTAAAATTTTTTTTAACACAAAAATTTTTTTTTTGATTTTTTTAATATTTTTAGGTTAAAATCGCTACTTTTCGAACCAAAAAAATAAAATATTTTTTTTTTAAATTTTTTTTAAAAAAAAAAAAAAAAAAAATTTTTAAAAAAAAAAATTTTTTTTGGCTTCGAAAAGTAGCGATTTTAACCTAAAAAATATTAAAAAAATAAAAAAAAAATTTTGGATTTTTTTTTTATTTTTTTAGATTTTTTTAGGTTTTTTGGGGGTTTAGTTTTTAGCATTTTAACTTTGGGGGGGGGGGGGTTTAGGTTTTTGGGGGGTGGGTGAGGGGGGTTTAGGTTTTTTTTGGGGGGGGGGGGGTGGGGTTAGGTTTTTTTTAGCTTGGGGGGGGGGGGGGGGGCGGTGGGGGTTAGGTTTTTTTAGCTATTTTAGGTTGTGTTCACATTGGTTCTCAAGGTTCTCACAATAAGGGTGGTTCTCGCATGAGCCACTCCCTATATATATATATATATATATATATATATAGGGACCGCTAGAATGAGAACCACCACGAGTTATGAGAACCGCGAGAACCACGTGCCACGGAGGGGCGTTGACCACGATTTTTTTTACAACTAGATCCGTATATTTTAACAACATTCGTAAAAAAAAAATTTCAAACGGCGTAACCGAGGGGGTAGTTTTTTACACCCAAAGTTTGTAAAAAAAAAAAGAAAAAACAAAAAAATAATAAAAACACCAAACTTTGGGTGTAAAAAACTACCCCCTCGGGCGCGCCGTTTGAAATTTTTTTTTTTACGAATGTTGTTAAAATATACGGATCTAGTTGTAAAAAAAATCGTGGTCAACGCCCCTCCGTGGCACGTGGTTCTCGCGGTTCTCATAACTCGTGGTGGTTCTCATTCAAGCGGCTCCATATATATATATATATATATATATATATATATATATATATATATAAAGCAGGGGTATGCATGGGTCGGTTTTGGCCTAAAACCATAACCATAACCGATCGGTTATGGTGGTTATGGTTAATCGGTTTTGATAGTTATAGTGGGTCGGCTGTGGGTGATTAACCGTGTATTTAGCCTAGCTAAAATAGCTTCTTTTTTTAACATGGAATAAATTGTTATTGCATATAGTATTAAAAAATACATATAATCTATAATATTAATACAAACTATTATCGAATATTCAAATAAAGTGATATAATATATTCCATAAATTCAAATAAACATTCATCCAAAACCACAAAACGATATGAAAAACTCATAAATACTTAAAATCTTCAATAAAAAAACATCAAATATAAAAAATATGGTGAAAAGTTCTAAATCATACAAAGATTTATTACATGTCGGTTCGGTTCAGTTATGGTGGGTATGGAAACATTGATAACCATAACCGATCCGCTACTTTCGGTTTTTGTAAAAACCATTAACCGACCCGCCGATTTTTTATTTGGTTCGGTTTTTTCGGTTCGGTTTTGTCGGTTAATTCGGTTATGGTTCGGTTAATTCGGTTTTTTGCACACCACTAATATAAAGGATAAGGATCCGTTAGGAACCACCCTTTATTGCGAAAACCACGAGAACCAATGTAAACACAACCAAAAATACCTAAAAAAAAATTAAAAACACAAAAAAAATAATTTTTTTTTATAAAAACGATACATTTCGTTACAAAAAAAAAACTGAACAAAAGTACCAATGCACATGTGCAGCGGTACTGTTGTTCCTTTTTTACTGGCGAAATTTAGCGTTTTTTTTTTATAAAAAAAATGAACAAAAAGTACCGTTGCACGTATGCATGCATATGCATATGCACATGTGCATCGGTTCTGTTCAATTTTTTTTAGTGACGAATTTTTTTTTTCGATTTTTAATAGAAATAAGAAAAACTTTTTTAGCATTTAGTTGTGGGGTTTAGCTTGATAATTTAGTTTTTAGCATTTAACTTGGGTAGGGTGGGTGGGGGTGTGGGGAGTTAGGTTTTTGGTGGGTGGGAGGTGGGGGTTTAATAGGTTTTTGGGGTATTTTTTGTGAGATATAGGTTTTTTTTAGCGCGGGGGGGGGGGGGGGGGTGGAGGGTGTTTAGGTTGTGGTGGGGTGGGGTGGGGTGGGTGTTTATGTTTTTTGGTGGATGTGGGTGGGTTTATTTTGTTGTGTTCCTATTGGTTCTCGTAGTTCTCGTAATAAGAGTGGTTCTCAAATGAACCATATATATATAGGGAGAAGATCATGCGAAAACCACCTCTTATTACGAGAACCGCGAGAACCAATGTGAACACAACCAAAAATGGCTAAAAATAGCTAAAAATCACACAAATTTTTTATTTATTTATATTTTTTATATAAAAATCGCTACTTTTCGAAGCCAAAAAAAAAATTAAAAAATTAAAATTTTTTTTGCCACTAAAAGTAGTGATTTGAGCATAAAAAATATTAAAAAAAAAATTTAGATTTTTTTTTGATTTTTTTAGATTTTTTTAGGTTTTTTGGGGGTTTAGTTTTTAGCATTTTAGCTTGGGGGGGTTTAGGTTTTTGGGCGGTGGGGGAGGGGGGTTTAGGTTTTTTTTTTGGGGGGGGGGGGGTTAGGTTTTTTTTTTGGGGGGGGGTGGGGGTTAGGTTTTTTTAGCTATTTTAGGTTGTGTTCACATTGGTTCTCGCAATAAATGGAGTTCTCGCATGAGCCCCTCCCTATATATATATATATATATGGCTAGGATCATGTGAGAAGTAGTAGGCTAATTAAGAAACTTGAGAAGAATTCTTGACCACACGTTTCTCTAAACAAAAATGTGAAAAAAACGCAAAATAATTTTTTTTTTGGAAAAATCGGATCTTTTTCTCTAGTTTTTTTTTGGCTATTTTTAAGGATTGATACACTTGTGTATATTTGTAGGATCGTTTTGACGATCAAATGAGTCAATCAGAGACAATACACAACTGTTTGAGAGGCGGGAACAAACAAACAGTTTAGAATCAGTGTAAGAAATGAGTAGAAACAGAGTATATCACTTAAAACACGTTTCTCATTAATATTTGACTTAAAAATCCGGCAGCACTTCGTTACACAACTTCTAATTCCATGCCAAATGAGAAACACAACACACCTATATATAGGCATGTGATTTCGCTTGAAATGACCACATGCCATTTCAAGCGAAATTAACAAAACTAATTCCGTTTGAAATGACCATGTGTCATTTCAAGCGGAATTACATCAAAATACCATAAATATACATTTTTTACCCTGTAAACCCTATACAAACATGACCTAGACTTTAGACGTAGGCTATAGACATTATGCACCAACAAACTCCCCCTTGGATATTGCAGGAGTCTTCAGTCTGGTCTTCAACTTTTTCTTTACAGAGACTTGAATTTCTCTTCTCTCTGCTTAGGCTTTCTTTGCAACAACTTTCTAAGCCTCTTGTTCTCTTTAACAGCTTTCTGTTTTTCTTCAGCTTGTTCTCTCATGAATTTTCCTCGAAGCATTCTATCTCTTTCTTCACGTTCCTTCTTTTCTTTCTCAGCTTTTAAAGTTTCTTCTTTCTCAATCTCTCTCCATGTAGTAGACCATTTACTCTCAACATTGATACCTTTCTGAAAGCATATAGAAACAACCTTTTGAAACTGCATAGCCTGCTCTCTATCTTCAGCTCTAAATCCAATTTTGTTAACAAACAAGCACTCTATGTCTTTTGCTGCGCAGTTAACCAGCCACAGAGGATCAAACACATAGATATATCTGACTTCATTCTCAACTATGTAGGTAATCACAGCTTCAGTTGTCAAATAGCTGTATACCCAGTACACAAAACCCTTATGGAAATCCTGCTCCATCTTAGGTAATGGTATGTTTTTTATCACTCTTGGCTTCTTGATTTTCAATATAGTTTCTTCAACACCAGTAACTGGATCCACCCTCCTTACTTTCTTTGGTCGATGTGGTTTCCAGTGCTGAAAATCTCTAAAAGCTTCAAATTTTATCAACCCCCACATAGGAATGTCATTCTTTCTAACTGGATAATCCAAAGTTCTTACTTTCGCAAGCTCTTCTACATCCCACCAAGGTAATGACATGATATCATGAAGGAATTCAAAGTACTGAACACCATATTCTCGACGAATGGCATAAGCATTAACCTGTGGTAGAAAGCCCCAACTTATAATATCACCAAGTGACACATCTCTATCTCTTTTGTAAAATTTCAGTGGCCTCTTGAATTTTCTTTCATTACTCTATCTAAACCACTTCTTGCGTTCTTCCTTCTGTGCATCTTTCACTGTACCATCAAAATTCTTATCTTTCAGACATTCTGCAACTTTCCTTCTCAACTCATCTGCATTTGCTTGATTGAAAAACTCAAAAAGCGTAGGAAAGTTCGATGTATCAACATTTTCAGAAGTTTCTTCATCACTGCAATCCTCTATCTCAACTCTAGCATAATTGTCTGCTTCATCAACATACTTGTACTCATACTCTGGCTGTTGATTCATATCGAATGCATTCAACTCTTCTTCAAAATCAAACTTGAAGTTAGGATCATCAATACATGTCATTTCTATAATATCAGCCATGGTGTATGTATGCCTGATCTCTCCCTCTTCTACATCAGGCTCCAGACGCAAGATCAATTTTTCAACTTTATCAACATTTTGATCATCCACATTCTCCCCCCACCTGTAACATCCTCAGGCTCTTCATTCATATCATCATGAAGATAATCATCAACATTCTCTTCATTTGATGCTTCAGTCACTTTAATACCAGAAGTAACCTGATCGTCGTCATCATTATCATCATCACTGTGACTGCTAGCAGAGAAAACATCATCATCTGCATCATCCTTTTCACTTTTATCATCTTCATCATCTTCCTCAACAACTTCCTCATTATTAAACATATCATCAATTAGAACATCTTCCTCAAAGATAGCAGAAATTGCAGATATCGGACGAGGATTCTCAATAGGCATATCTGATGGAATGATTGATCTTTCTGTGACTTCAGAAGTACCTTCAAGACCTTTACCCTTATCTTTCAAATCAGCTTCTAAATCAGCTTGACGTTTTGCTCTAACCTCTTCAATCTTTATTTCATCAAATTTCTGCTCAACAGACTTTCCAAGCAGATTTTCTAACACTTTATTCATCATGTAAATCTCATGTTCTTTCATGGCTTTAGCAGCTTCCAATTCTTTGTTCTTTAATTCAAAGTATTTGTTCTGCTCATCTCTGCGTGTTTTCTCTTCTTCTAACTCTACAACTTTAACTTTCAGAATATCAATCTCTGTCTGATCAGCTTCAACTTTCTTTAACAATGAAGAATTTTCAGGTTCCACAGACTTCACACGCTTCTCAAGCTTTTTCTCTCGATCCAACAACTTCTTGTTCTCAACCAAAACTTCTTCAACTTTCTTTTCCAAACTTTTAATTTGCACATCAGTTGCAAAATTGAAATCACCAATGTCTTCAAGAAAATAATTTTCAGGAATACGTGGGAAATTTCTAAGACCAGAAGAACCTGGAGTGGTTTGTATTGGTGGTTGTGTGGATGGAGGTGTTTGAAATATATGTGGTGAAGTGATAATGGGTTGTTCATGTTGTGGTGAAGATGTGGTGGTGGTGATGATTGTCTTGGTGGTGATTGATGAATTTGTGAATGAATTGGAGATGGTTGATGTTGAGGTTCAGATAGTGGTGATGGTGATGGGTGACTGGGTTCTTGTATAGGTTTCTTGTTCAACAAGATCTTCAATGTCTTGGCCTTCTTTGGAGTAACCACACGTTTCCTTGCAGTTGCTTTCTTTTTACCTCCAGAAGTAGGTGGCGTTTGAACATCTTCTTGTGAAGGAGTATACTCATCATCATCTTTCTCCTTTCTTCTTTTTCTTTTTAACTGTCTTTCCTTCTCAATCTCAGCCTGTACTCTTTTAGCACGTTCATTTTCATCAATCTCTGATTCAGATGAACTTGTTGTAATTTTGTCTACATCGTCACCTTCTTCATCGCCAGCTACTTTCTCTAGTTTAGCATTGTATTCGTTAAGAGATTTCAACAACTTTTCAGATTCAGGAGACAAACGAACATCTCCTTCAACATTAACTTCAGCTTCAGCTTCTTCATCAGATTCATCAACAAGCATAGTTTCAACAACCTTCTTTTGACGCTTTTTCTTACGTTGTGATGAAGAACCCTCCTCCACTTGAACTTTTGGAGTTGGTTTTTTGCTTCTCTTCTTTTTCTCTTTCAAGAACCACTCGTTTCTTATTTCTTTGAAATCTTCAAGAATTTTCAATTCATCTGCATAGGACTTTTCTTTCATTTCTTCTTCATTTCTCCAGTTTTGATGATTGATTGGATCTGGATCTTGATAATTCTTATCTTTGATGAAACCAAAAAATTCAGCTTTCGTTTTTGGCTCTGGATGATTTGGATGATATCTTGCCAATTGTTTCACAGACTCATTATCCATATGAGATAACACCAACAAATCATTATCTTCATCTCTCTCCAAATCAGGATAAGCGTGATCGATCATCATTTGAAGAAAACGTGGATACACCCAAGACTTGTTCTTTGAAGTAATGTTCTCAACCAAATAATGAAACACAATCTTCGAAAAATTGTACTTTTTGTTTAACATGAGAGCTTTCACCATATTCATTTGATAATCCCTCATTGCATCATACGCTCCCTTTCTATGACTTAGAGCAATCAACACTGAGTGAATAAGAAACTTGTATGGCTTGGAAAACTTTGATTTCAAGTAGCTAGCACTGTTCAGTGCACCAATATAACCCATCCGCAGCATACAGCCTTTGACCATCCTCTCTGGGAATTTTTTCGGAGAGTTTACATCATCAGGAAAATCCAACACTTCACGGATAAGTGCCTCCGAGATAATAATTGGTTTGTTTTCCCCATTTAGCTCAACAAATGAATTGATCACTTTGCTCTCTTCATCATATGTTTCCTTCTCCCAAAAACGTTTGATATGAGATTTGAAAACCAGATGTTGATTTGTCAAAGCTTTCTGAATCGGCAACGTTCTCATAAACTCCAGAATACTCTTGAATTCGGATAGCTTTGGAATCTTCTCCTCATCGAAATCACAACAAGTGTTGTGTAGTGCATCAAATAACACATTTGAAGGCTGAAAAAACAAAATTAAACATTCAAATCAATCACTTTGAAAATTTTCAATTCAAACATTATTCAAACAAAATCACATTTACAAACGAAATCACATATTCACACAGAATAACATACTCAAACGGAATCACAGTTCAAACGAAATTATATATGACAATTTGAAGCGGAATCACAAGTTGAAACGGAATGTCATTTCAAACGGAATCATAGTTCAAACGGAATCACAGTTTGAAACGGAATATCATTTGAAACGGAATTAACATGTTTCAAACGAAATTTCTCAAAACTTCTCTGATGATGAAATTAATCATCTGGGTTTGTAATTCAGTGAATTCCGAGCATGATGATATAATTTTCATTCATATTCGACCACAGAAACAACCTAGATCTGAGACAAAAAGGTCTGATCTAACGACTTCAAACGGAATCAAGTTAATCACATCAAATTGAAACCCTAACTTAAATCTATATCAAATTCCGAGTTCAATGATGTTTTACTCAGTCATTTTTATCTACAATCAAACCCTAGATCTACGTTTTAAGTTTGTTCAACGCCGACCAAACGAAATTAGGTCAGATATGTGCCAAATCAACAAACTCTGTCACCTTTCCCATGATAATAGTTGAGCAAACCAACTAGAATCAAGATACAATCAACAATCAGGCAGTATAACGGCTGTAAATCGATGATAAGGGGATTTCGCTTGAAATCGCCTGATGAGGATCTTTGAAGCGGAATAACAGAAATGACAAGTTCAAGCGGAATACCTCCTCTATTTATAGGCAGCCTAATTCCGTGTGAAATAGGCATTGATCCCTTTTCAAACGGAATCACCAATTCAAGCGGAATTATGTTTTCAAGCGGAATTACCAATTTCAAACGAAATTACTTATTAAATTTTCAATTTTTTTTAAACTTTTTGATATTTTACCAACACACCCAGTTAACCAAGTCCAAGTTAATGACCCTGGTCAACTGTTTAGCCTGCCAAGTCCAAATTAATGACCTTGGCTGACCAGTTTAGGAAGATGTTGATTTTCTGAAACAATTTTAAGTTCAAGTTAATGAACTTTTAAACTTTCAAGCAATTACCAATCACTTTTCCAATCTTCTGCTTACCCAACCCTCATGATCTAGACATGTTTAGCACATAAGACTTTGATCATTTGATCCCCAACGTTCGTTGTCGAAAATAAGATGAAAAGCAAATCTTTTTGGATTTTTGATATGATAAGCAATAAACTGTACACACAATATTTTTGTGAGCGTGTTAGGGGATCATATCAGCTGCCAACGAGATACAAGCACCGTTAAGCTTTAATTACATTTTCAGTATTAAACAGTTTGCATTGATTGTCGATATACTAATCCTCTTAAATTTTCACACAAAGTTCAATCTGTTCAGGATACGGATTAAGTGTTTTAGGACTTAACTTTTACATGTGTACCACCTCAGAATATACTCTCGTATCCAGATCCCAATATTCAGTCTTACAGGTGAGTATACCTAGATGATATCTGTAAGGGGTTAAATGTGAGGGCCGTGAGAGCTCAGGTCAGAACTTCCGTTCAGCAGAGAGATGATGGCTTCGACTTTCGGTGGGTTCCCTTTAGAGAATCTTTTTTACAACAGCACATGATTAGCATTTTGCAATGTTTCATCATTTTTTATGCTGAGGGGGGGCTATATTTCAAGCAAGTGTAAAGTATTCTCCGGGGACTAGGCCATTGCTTCCGCAAAATCAGAAGTCCCGGGATAATACCCCAGATATCACTAAGCATAAAGACCTAGTATCTCAGAAAGAGGGACCTTTCAAACAAGATTTCGGGGGTTACGCATATATCCGAGAGATGTTCCCCACATAAAAGCAAGAACTGGTTTTTCGTTATGTTAATTGCTGCTTCATTGTCCACATAAATGGGCGTGTCCAAGAACTGCAAACCAAAGTCTCGCATCTGCTGTTGGATCCAAAGGATCTGAGAGCAACAGCTCGAGGCCGAAACATATTCAGCCTCGCACGTAAAGAGCGATACTGAGGTTTGTTCAATTAAGGTACGATTCTTTCTTTCAGCTACACCATTTTGCTGTGGAGTGTATGGTGCACTGAATTCATGAAGAATTCCTTTCTCATTGCAAAACTCGAGCATCCGGTTGTTCTTAAACTCCGTTCCATTATCACTCCGAATTCTTTTGATCGGCACTTTGTACAGCGTTTCCATACACATCACCCATGAAAACCTTGTGAAGTCATCAGTGACCACAAGACAATACAAGTCTCCGCTCACACTTTTTACATTGACAGGTCCAAAAAGGTCCACATGTAGCCTTTCGAGTGGAACCCTGATTGAATTCAATAGCTTCTGCGGGTGTGACTTCTTCATTTGTTTTCCCTTCTTGCACTCTACACAATCATCATTTAAATGAAAAATTTTCAGATTTACACCTTCTACGAGATCATTATGCACAAGAAAATTCATTTTTCTGACATGAATGTGACCCATCTTTCGATGCCACATTCTTGACTCTTTTTCAGTCGCTTTCGTTTTTGTCACAAAATATTGTTTCTGATAATCTGTTGTTCTTGCGACACTCATATCGAGAACATACAAATCATTTTCTCGTGGAGCTCGCATCAACACCATGTCCTCGGGAATTTTAAAACCAGGTTTTATGATTAAACATTCATTTTTAGTAAAGTGTACTGTAAATGACTTGTCACAAATCTGTGAGATGCTCAACAGATTGTTTTCAAGTTCGATGATATAGTTCAATTTTTCAAACGACACAACTCCATTTGTTAGAGTTCCTTCACCAACTATCCTGCCACCCTGATTTCCTGCAAATCCAACATAACCACCATTGATTGATTTAACGTCGTAGAGTAGAGCCAACATTCTAGTCATATGCCTTGAAGCTCCGCTGTCCATTATCCATTTTGAAATTATCGACCTCGGCAGCCCTTGCATACATCAAAGAAATTCATTCAAACAATGAAGCGCATGATTTCTTTACCTTTGGAACACTTCCAAACACAATATCACATGACTCATCAACTTTCGGAATGTTAAAAATGACGTTTGGAACAACAGGTTTGGCTTTTGGTTTTGAATCTCCCTCCTTAATTGGTGGGAATTCATCTAGCAACTTGTCTAGTTCAAATACAAGTTTCTTAACATAATTTTCAAAAACTTTTGATTCAGATTTTAGCTCATGTTCCATCTTATTTTCTTCAACTGACTGTTTTGGTTTTGCCACCCATGATTGGTTTTCAAAAATTTTTGTCTTTGGATAAATCTTTAAAGTCTTTTGAGTTTTCGTAGATTCACCAATCTCAAACGTTGATTTTGGTTTATCTTCGGACTTCAAAGATTCACCTCTTTTCAAAATTCTAACGGGGGAAACCATTGGCTTTTTACCCTTAACATCAGTTGGAGTTTTAGGTTTGGGTTTTTGCAAAACTGGTTTCTTGAAAATGGGTTTTTCAATCTTTTTGATGCATTGTTTCGCCATATGACCAATGTCATTGCAGCGATAACAAACTATTTTCTCATACTCAACAAAAGTTGATTTGTTGGTCTCTTCTCTTAACTTTTTCGCTGCATTGAAATCATCAATGGCTTTTTGACTGAAGATATAATCCTTTTCAGCATCAACACTAGGACCAGCAACAAAAACATCACTCATCTTTTCTTTTGGCTTGACATTCTTAGCCATCTTCTTTTCAAAACCAATACCTTTGTTTTTAAAGTTGTTACCATTTCTTTTGTTAGACCCATTTTTATCCACCCAATCCTTTTTCCCAGGGTTGTTCGACTGTTGTTTCACAAAAGATATTTTAGATTTTGAAAGAAACTTGTTGTTATTAACCTCAGAAATATCAATTTCAACCAGTTTAAACACTTTCTCAACATTTTCCAATCTGGCATTTTGAATTGGATACTCAAAATCAAAATAGAGTTTGTCAGTTCCGGTCATTGTGTAAACCACAATGATCGAATCATCATTCTCAACCTTTTCTGATTTTGGTATAAACTTGTCTAAGAAGTTGCCATCTTCTTCAGAATCAGAAATGAAGTTTTCAAAATGAGTTTTCACAGTATCAAACTCCGAGTTATCACTTTCTTCATCTAACACTTGGTCAACAACAGTTTTGATCACCTGTGACTCATTATCAGTGTCGGACGGAGAAAATGTAACATCAATGCTCTCAGGAAATTCATTCTCAATGGTTCTCAATTTAAGATTCAAAGCAGATTCCACCCCATCTGAATACTTTTGAGTGTAATGATTCCACACTGGGGGTGGAACACTTTTAAAGACAGGTTTCTCATCATGTTGTTTTGGAAGAATTTGATCAATCACATATGATGAAGCATCATAACTCATCAGTTTCTTATCAATTTTCTCAGTTTCAATTCTCATTAACTCAAGTTCTTTTTTCAAAGAAGCAATTGTGTCCAAATGGATATTAATTTCCATCTGTTTATCCATGACAGTAGATTTTAGCAATTTTGTGGCTTTATCATTTTCAAAACTTTCTTTTTTAATCATTTTGATTGATCGTGCCAAAGTGTCATATGCTTCTTTTATCTCACTGAGATCAAATTTTACTTCATCAGTAAACTTCTTCAATTCTTGAAGTTGTTTGTCTTTTTCAAGACAATCCATGCAGGATTTTGAACAGTTTTTGCATGGAACTTCATGAATTGAATCAACCTTTTCGGTAACCTTTTCTTCTTGATCAATTTTAAAATCTGTTTTACCAAAATCATCAGACTTTGACTTAGTCTCTTCTCCTGATTTGATCTCCTCGTTTTCCGATTTCTTATCAGACTCCTTTTTTACTGTTTCGACAGATACACTTTCAACTGACTCAGTTTCGACAGACTTTGATTCGACAGATTCTGTTTCTACCTCTCTTAGCTTGCCCATCAATGCTTTGTCAGCAATCTCTTTTAAAGAATCTTCATTTATTTCTTTGGAGACATCTATTATCTCTTCAACTGGAACTTTCTCCTCGTCGTATCGTGGACAGAATCCAGTGGTTGGCTCATTGAAAAAACCTGTAAAAGATTCAAACATATTAGGAGGCATTATTGATTTGAAAGAACTAGCAATAATCTCCTGTTCAGACTGGTAGTAATAAACTTCTGCAGCAATTTCTTCAAGATCAGCCAAACTTTCTTCAGATGTCACTTCATTGACTTCTTCTGTCTCAACAACACATTCCGGTTGTTCCATAATCTCTACCATCATTGCCCTACCCTCACAACTAGGGATGTACTTATCCCAACTAAATCCTTCAGCAACCTTTTCATCGTCTTGATTGACTAAAAGAGCCTTCTCCGGCTTGTTTTCGATCTGAGGTCTTTGGGTGAATGGTTGTTGACTCGTCTTATGATAGATCGCTTGTTTGTAATAATCATTTGAGAATGGGTTTTGATGGTTGTTAACCTCTCTATTTGGACATTCTCGCTTGAAATGTCCCTTCTCTTTACATTTAAAACATGTGACTTTTGATTTATCAAAACCAAGTTTTTGATCTGGTCCTGAAAGACTGTTCCGACCAGTAATCTCCATAAAACGTTGAGCTCTTCTCACCAAGCTTGCCATTCCCCATTTGATGTCGATCAATTCCAGCTCCTCTGGATCTATCTGATCATAGTCTTCCTTTGTCATATCGGGGTTCCCAATTCTACCTGCAACCAAGCTTTCATACGATTCAAGCACTGAAGCAAGAAGTGTTATGTGCTGCTTTGCTGATGATTCAGTAAAGTCTTGAGCATTCTTAATGTTCACAGCAATGTTGCATAGAATTCCTGGACCTTGACTTTGACTGTTTGATCCTGATGAACTTTGAGTGTAGGATTGATCAGGTGAATTCTGAACCTTTGGATTTGGCTCAAAACTTGCAAATGGTGAACTATTGTTGATTGATGTGACAGATGATACTCCGGATGTTGAATCTGCAGCTGTCTGCACTTTTGGACTTAGATTTGATGTTGCTGGAGTACTTCCTTTGTATTACAATGAGACATCTTGTTGAACACTTGAAGACTTCATCTTTCTAATCTTTGTCAACTCAAGCTCGTGTGACTCAATCTTTTCAATGAATGTGCTAAGGTTGAATCCTACATACTCCAAATTATTTTTCAACACCAACAGATATGTTCCCCATTCATCATATGGCAATGCATCCGCCAATTTATCGACCCATTCCTCATCAGTCTTGGTTATGCCTAACCTCTTCATCTCAACAACCAGATGGCAATATCGTTCAATCAACTGCTTTGTTGTTTCACCCTTTATACCAGTAAAGATATCAAACTCTTTCTTCATCAAAGCAGTTTTTCTTTTTATCATAGACACGCTTCCAAGAAACTTTACTTTCAATGAATTCCAAACGGATTGTGAATCACCCTGATGTTGTAGCAGAACTAAGATATCCTCTTTGATGGCTTGTTGTAGAATGCTCATCATTTTCTTTTCTGCCTTGAAATCTTCTTGTTCTTGTGGAGTCAAACTTCCAATTGATTTATCTAAACCCGAACCATTCTTTGATGGAACATATTTAGACTCGATTTTCATCCAGCATTCAAAATGGTTAGCTTGCACCGAAGTCTTAAACCTTTCCGACCACCCAGCATACTCATCAATGTTCATCAACTTCGGTGGTTTCTGCATTGTGCCGAGTTCATTTTCCATGTTCACATTTTGCACGATACTGGCTGGTGTTTGTGCTGCCGTCATTCCCCCACCGGCAAAGAAGTTGTAAAACTTTTGATTATCCATTTTACGAAAACAGTTTACGACAAAATTTTTTAAGTTTTAAAATCTGGTTACTTTCAAGTGAAAACACTTTCTACACGAAATGAACTTCAAACGAAATACCACGAATGAAATGGACTTTCATACGAAATCAGACCTTTTCAAATGAAATTAGGTTTCAAACGAAATTACTTTTCAAACGGAATAGCACCTTCCAGCGGAATCAAGTGCCATTTTAAACAGAATTACTCTTTCAGACGGAATCAGATGTAACTCAAACGAAATCAGTAATTCCGTGTGAAATTGCCTAAAATTTTCAAACGGAATAAGATGTTTTCAAACGGAATCAGTAATTCCGTGTGAAACTGCCACAACTTTTCAAACGAAATCAGATGGCTCGTTCAAAAGGAATTTTTCAAGAAAGATGCCGATTCCTACTCCCCGATTTCAAACGAAATCAGACCTTTTCAAACGAAATCAGATGGCTCGTTCAAAAGGAAATTTTTCAAGTAAGATAGTTGAATCAAGTACAACTCAATGTCCTTGATTAAACTTGTAAGTCAAAATATCACATAACAACCACCCTTCACATCTGTGATATTTTTCAAGAAAGATGCCGATTCCTACTCCCCGATTACCAACCTGGGAGTTCCGGCAAGTCAGGATTTTAAGCAAAGAATGCAGACACCCAAGCCTGACCAGCCTTGGGTGTGACCTTTTCAAATTCACTCGGGGTTTGATCATTCCTTTTTGCTTCATAAAATTCTTTTACCCCTTTTACCCCTTTTACCTTACCCTCGACCATTTTTCCAAAAATATTTTTCACTTTGCTATTAAAAGCTTTTTCGACATTTTGTTTAAAATTTTCAGTCCGCAATGGTGGAAAATTGACATCATCCATTGGCGGAACTGAATTTTCTTCTTTTTGTTCAACTGGTGGCTCCTCCGACTTTGACAAATCAGATTCATAGCTAGAACGTGTCTCCTTTGTTTCCGAAGAAACGAATTCATCTCCAGGAAGTGAAAATCTCACTTTCTTTGAAGTGTTAATCTTTTGATTAACCACTTTTTATGCTGAGGGGGGGGGGGTATATTTCAAGCAAGTGTAAAGTATTCTCCGGGGACTAGGCCATTGCTTCCGCAAAATCAGAAGTCCCGGGATAATACCCCAGATATCACTAAGCATAAAGACCTAGTATCTCAGAAAGAGGGACCTTTCAAACAAGATTTCGGGGGTTACCCATATATCCGAGAGATGTTCCCCACATAAAAGCAAGTAATGATTTTATGTTTATATCCCGAACAAATCTACTAAATTTGTAAAAACCTACCAGCATATCATCTGCAAGACAGCTTAACAATTTTAAACTCTACATTTCTTTAGCATACTGCACCTGTCTAGCTGATGTACTATCATTTCCCCTTTTTACACAAACTCATTTTCAGTTTTTCAATGTTTTTGGATTTTTGAAATTTTATCATGTTTTTGGATTTTCTGCAAACTTTCTCCCCCTAAAAACAAAGACATATTTTTGTGTTTTTGTTTTTATCAAAAGCAGAAAATAAACTGTACAAAAACTTGACAACATAACGTGGATCACATCAGATCGCCGTCCTCCTCGGCTTCACATTCAATAACCCTCCCAGAAAACAAATTTTTCATCCCATTTAATTTCAAAAGATAGTTAAATCTCTTTTTATCAAACGGTTTAGTGTAAAAATCAGCTTTCTGTTCATCGGTGTGTATATGTTCAATTCTAATCAATTTCTTCTCATGACAATCACGGATGAAATGATGTCGAATTTCTATATGTTTGGTTTTAGAATGGTGAACAGGGTTTTTTCGTTATGTTAATTGCTGCTTCATTGTCCACATAAATGGGCGTGTCTAAGAACTGCAAACCAAAGTCTCGCATCTGCTGTTGGATCCAAAGGATCTGAGAGCAACAGCTCGAGGCCGAAACATATTCAGCCTCGCACGTAGAGAGCGCTACTGAGGTTTGTTTCTTGCACTGCCAGGTGACAAGTCGAGTTCCGAAGAACTGACAGCCTGTAGTGGTGGACTTAGCATTTTGCTTACAGCTACCAAAATCCGAATCAGCAAAACCTGTGAGAGAGAAATCGCCAGACTTAGGGTACCACAAGCCGGTGCTTGGGCAAGCTTTCAAATACCGTAAAATGCATTTCATGATCGTTAAGTGTGACTGGCGTGGGCTGGACTGATATCGGGCGCATAAACATGTCGGATACATGATGTCTGGACGAGAAGCAGTAAGATACATCAAAGATCCAATTATCAACCGGTAATAAGTCTCATCCACTTTTTCTCCACTCTCGTCTGGGCAAATCCCATGATTCTGAGCCAGGGGGTTGATGTTGGAGTAGATTCAGACATGTTAAACTTCTCCAGAACATCGTTCACATATTTTGTTTGATGAATGAAGATTCCTTCGGGCATTTGTTCCACCTGCAACCCTAGGAAGAACTTCATCTCCCCCATCGAACTCATCTCGAATTTCTTCTTCATAACTTTCTCGAAATCTTTACACAAATCGTCATTTGTCGAACCAAAGATGATATCGTCGACGTAAATCTGCACGATCAATAGATGTCCTACAACCTCTTTAGTAAACAGAGTGCTATCAACTGTCCCTCTGGTAAACCCATTGGCCAGCAGATGTTGGGAAAGCGTCTCATACCAGGCTCTCGGGGCATGGTGAAGTCCGTAAAGCTCTTTATCCAGAAGATAGACTTTGTTTTTGTGTAGTGGATCAGTGAAACCCGGTGGTTGTCCAACATACACTTCTTCTTTGATTTTGCCATACAAGAATGCAGATTTCACATCTAATTGGTAGACTTTGAATCCTTTCCAAGACGCGAACGCCAGGAAGATCCTAATCGCCTCAAGTCTAGCAATAGGCGCATACACTTCGGTAAAGTCAATGCCTTCTTCCTGACTGAATCCCTGTACTACCAAACGTGCTTTGTTTCGAACAATGACTCCTCTATTATCTCTCTTGCATTTGAATACCCACTTTGTTTTTATCAGCTTTTGATTTTCAGGAAGGTCTACTAATCTCCAGACTCCCAGCTTCTCAAACTGCTGCAGCTCTTCCTGCATAGCATTAACCCAGCTTTCTTTAGTTAAAGCTTCTTTATACGTCTTGGGTTCAACCTGCGAGATGAAACATTTAAGTGAAAATTCTTCCTACAAAGGAGCAACAGATGTATAAAAACATGTAAGAGCTCTGTTGATCTGATCCCGCGTTTTTACTCCGCTCTGATACCACTTGTAGGATCGTTTTGACGATTAAATGAGTCAATCAGAGACAATACACAACTGTTTGAGAGGCGGAAACAAACAAACAGTTTAGAGTCAGTGTAAGAAATGAGTAGAAACAGAGTATATCACTTAAAACACGTTTCTCATTAATATTTGACTTGAAAATCCGGCAGCATTTCGTTACACAACTTCTAATTCCGTGCAAAATGAGAAACACAACACACCTATATATAGGCATGTGATTTCGCTTAAAATGACCACATGTCATTTCAAGCGGAATTAACAAAACTAATTCCGTTTGAAATGACCATGTGTCATTTCAAGCGAAATTACATCAATATACCATAATTTACATTTTTGACCCTGTAAACCCTATACAAACATGACATAGACTTTAGACGTAGGCTATAGACATTATGCACCAACAATATTGTCAATCTTTTAACTATACATATGTGTATATTGTCAATCTTTTAGATATACATATATGTATATGCATGTTTAAAATTGAAAAATAAGTGTTGTAAATCTATGATTGAGGTAAATGATTTAGTTTTAGCTTTGAGGTTAGCATTAGTATTTAAGATTTAGCATTAGGGGTTAGTTTTAGTGTTTAGTATTAGTATTTAGGGTATAGTTTTTTGTAACAAGTCGTAAAATCGTGTTCAATAATGTGTTGACACGTGTCCTAAACCCTAATGATGTCGAATGTTGACAATGAAGGACTATTGTTGCCAAAATGTGAAAAGATGTATGTAGAGGGACTAAAAGTGCCAACATGCATAAAATATGCCTCTGAATGACCTTTTATGGTGTTCGTATTCTTTAACGAATCATTCGTCGGATAAACGAAATCGTTTGTAATTAAATGCAAGAAGTTATGATTCAAGGGGTTAAAAGCGTCAACATATTTAATTATACCTCTGAGTGACCTTTTAACGAACCCGGAGCTTAACGGTGTTTGGTTATACTTTCAAGAACATATAAAACCTAACTTGAAGGGCCAAAAGTGCTAAATATGAAAGTTATTTTGAGTTAAAAGGTTAAGGGACTAAAATTGCCAAAAATTAAAATGTTTGGCTAAGTTTTGAGTGGCTTGCGGGCCGCGACCGACCCCTTGGTCTCCTGTCGCATGCTGCGAGGGAGTCACCAGCGTAGAAAGTTAAGGACAGCTGCCATTTGCAGCTTTGTTCACCACTCAAAACGCCAAACTTAATGATGGGGCGCCTTACAGCTTTAACAGATAAAGCTGAACAAACAGTAACTACAAAACGGTAACTGAAACGACAGAAACATGATTACTAACATTCATTATAATAAATTCCTGTCTAAACTACATGCCAAAAACAACTTATATAAACAAACACCATCATTTACTAAATACCATTCAAGTTCAAACGTCAGAAAGTTCAAAAACCACACATGGCAAACGTCGTTTCTTGGAGATTCTGTTTTGTTCTCAATAAAGTTTCACTCAATGTGTTGAAAAATTCTTAAGTGAGAATTTTGTCCATCACATTGAGCAAAATTTTATTCAGTTTATCCTCACATATTTTATTTTCTGAAAAGTATTCTTTTTATTTGGCCTTTATGTGTGTGTGCGATCTTCTATGGTTTGTTATGTGTCGCAGCCCCCGACCCCTACCCCGGGAGTGGGTGCCGTGAGATCCAGATCAGTGGTATCGGTGTTTATTAATTTGGCAGCGGAAATGAGACATCAGGACCGTAGTTAGGAAATATTTTTATCAAAGTAAAAAACCAAACTTTTTATAAGAAATCTTTGGGGATAAAACCCAAGTTCATTTGACAGTACATTTGTAGGGATAACCCTAGTTATTGAAAAAAAATTCTTTTTTTTATTTAGGTAACTTTTATAGCCACTTTTCCAAGCCTTCAGTGCTCTCCAGCTGGCTTCTATTGGCTTTCACATTGTGTTACCTGAAATGTATTTTAAAAACATTTTATTAGCAAGAAATACTGGCAAGTACATTCCATTTTGTAAAGCATCAGTTGTTTACACATTACAGTATTAAGTGCCATTACAATGTTTATATCTACACAATTACTCGGTCAGTACGTGTCACTCGACGGATCTGTGACTATGGTCATATCGCACATTGGATACCCGTGCCCAATTATGAATGTTATCAAGTACTGTATACAAACCCCATAATACTGGCAGCAATTGTAGAATTACAAAGACTTAATCACTGTAATTGTATTTGAAAACATTTGAGGTTTTGGTAAAACATTTTGACTCACAAAAATATACTCCCAAATAGTGAGAAAAAGTGAATGTACTTACATTGTTGACTTAGGTTATACTACTATAGCTTCCTGGTGATTCTCCTGGTTATTATCTATTAAAATTAAACAATGCATACGTGTTAGTAAAATAACCCAAATCACATTAACCTTACAACTCGAGACAGAATTCCAATGACTGATTCAGGCAGAGCCTTGACATGCATTACGGAATCTTAATTCAATCGGGTGTAACACGAGACAAAACTCCAACGACTGAGTCATGCAGAGCCTTGACATGCGTTACGGAGCCCTAGATCGATCGTGTAGGGTTATAGAAGGGTTATAATACTTACAACGAGGCAGAGCTTTGCTTTATGGTGGGTATTATGCCCGGATATAATAATTGCCTACAGAATATTGAGAGAGATTTAGAATTTGAACGACTAAACAAATGAGCCGATCATCTCAATTTATAGGGCTGGACAAGGGCGGCTCGCGCCCTGCGACAAACTTGGCCAAGTCTTTCGCGGCCCGCGAGGACTCTAGGCTAGGCCCTAGCTTGGTCGAGTCAAGGGTGTAGGCATGCCGTGTCACAGGACACGTGGCGGACCAGGTGCTCGGCAAGTAACATAGTGTCGCGCCCCGCGACAAACCCAAAGGACTGGGTCACAGCCCGCGAGCGAGGTGAGGAATGGTTTTTATATGATTTTTATAAAAATTAGGGTATTCTGAGTCCGTTTCTCGCATACGAGGTATATTTAGGAACGTTTAGGGTTACGTTAAGGGTTCTAGGATGGTTGTTATATCCTCCCCACCTTGTTTTAAATCTCGTCCTCGAGGTCTACTGGAACAGGTGTGGGTATTTCCTTTGCATCTCTGATTCGAGTTCCCAAGTGTATTCTGGTCCTCTCTTGGAATCCCATTTTACTTTGACCATAACTAGTCTCTTGTGTTTGAGATTCTTGATCATTCTATCTTTAATCTGAATGGGTTTTTCAATAAACTTAAGCTTCTCATTTACCTCTATGTCCTTAAGAGGTATCACTAATGATTCGTCGGCTAAACACTTTTTGAGATTACATACATGAAACACATCATGTATTCCTGCCATTTCCTCTGGCAGTTGTAGCTGATAGGCTACGGGTCCTATTCTTCTAATAATCTTAAAAGGTCCAACATACCTGGGTCTTAGCTTTCCTCTTTTAACGAATCTGACTATTCCATTCCACGGAGAAACTTTTAATAATACCTTATCTCCTACTTGAATTTCTAAAGGTTTTTGTCTGTTATCTACATAACTCTTTTGACGATCCCGTGCTGCTTTTAGTCTTTCCTTGACTTGAATTATCTTATCTGTTGTTTCTTGCACTATCTCTGGTCCAGATAATTGCTTTTCTCCAATTTCTGCCCAACAGACTGGAGTTCTGCACTTTCGTCCATAAAGTGCTTCAAACGGTGCAGCATTAATGCTTGTATGATAGCTGTTATTGTAGGAAAATTCTATTAATGGTAAATGGTCATCCCAATTTCCTCCGAAATCAATTACACAGGCTCTAAGCATATCTTCCATTGTCTGGATTGCCCTTTTGCTTTGTCCGTCCGTCTGTGGATGATAAGTTGTGCTTAGATTTAACCTGGTTCCCATTGCTTTTTTGGAAACTTGTCAAAAAATAAGAAGTAAAACGGCTATCTCTATCAGATACAATAGATAAAGGAATTCCATGTAATGAAACTATTTCATTTACATAAAGCTTGGCTAGCTGTTCCATACTGAAAGTTTCCTTCATTGGTAAGAAATGAGCAGATTTAGTCAATATGTCTACAATCACCCAAATTGTATCATTTCCTTTTCTTGTCTTGGGCAATTTGGTAACAAAGTCCATTGTTATCAATTCCCACTTCCATATTGGCATCTCTAATTGTTGCAATAGTCCTGAGGGTTTCTGATGCTCAGCTTTAACTTGTGAACAAGTTAGACATTTAGCAACGTAGTTTGCTATATCCTTGTTCATTCCTATCCACCAGAAATTCTTTCTTAGATCTTGATACATCTTATCACTTACGGGATGTATCGTATACTTAGACTTATGAGCTTCTTCTAGAATTTTGTGGCCTAGGTTTCCTTGTTTAGGTTTCCACATCCTTTTCTTATGGAACTTCCAAATTCCATCTGTTCCTTGTTCTAACTCCTTAATAATTCCTTTTAAACTTTCAGCATCGTCCTTGATTGCTATTTCCTGTACCTTTCTAATTTGCTTATTTAAATCTACTTGTAGATTTAATCTGAGAGAACATACTCGTTTCGGCTTTTCATGATATTTTCGACTTAAAGCATCAGCTACTACATTAGTTTTCCCATCATGATACTGGATATCATAATCATAATCACTAAGAATTTCCATCCAGCGTCTCTGTCTCATATTTAATTCTTTTTGCCTAAAAATGTACCTTAAACTCTTATGATCCGTGAAGACAACAAATTTATTTCCATATAAATAGTGTCTCCAAATCTTAAGGGCAAAAACTATGGCTCCTAACTCTAGATCATGGGTTGTATAATTCTCTTCATGTTTCTTAAGTTGTCTTGAGGCATAAGCTATAACCTTTTGACGTTGCATCAACACACATCCATATCCTAACTTAGAAGCATCACAATAAACTATAAAGTCTTCAGTTCCTTCTGGTAATGCGAGTATGGGTGCACTGGTTAACCTTTTCTTAAGAATCTTAAAAGCTTCTTCCTGTTTCGGTCCCCATTCAAACTTAACTAATTTGCAGGTCAGTTTGGTTAATGGAATGGCTATTCTAGAGAAATCTCGGATAAACCGTCTATAGTATCCTCCCAGTCCAAGAAAACTTCGTACTTCTGTTGGCGACTTAGGGATTTTCCACTTAGTAATCGTCTCGATCTTTGTGGGATCCACATGAATTCCTTCATGATTAACTAGATGTCCAAGGAATTGCACTTCTTGTAACCATAATTCACATTTTGAGAATTTAGCATAAAGCTTCTCTTTTCTCAACAATGTTAGAAGTGTATGCAGTGCGTTGCATGTTCCTCTTTACTCTTAGAGTAAATTAGAATATCATCTATAAAGATAATTTTGAATTTATCCAGGTATTTTTATGGGTGAAATTAAGCCCATATCCTGGATAGTATCTTGAATTATATCTTGATTACATAATAGATGTTCATGACCAGGATGCTGGATTAGGATATTGGTACTATCCTGATGCTGTATCCTGATGATTACTAACGGATTGTTTGCAGGTTACGAGTACATGTCCATAACGTTCATGAAGACTTCTTCCCCTAAAGACTCGTTCCATATTGTTAGAAAAGGAACGTTGAATCCGCAATACTTGGTCCACAACGTTAACATGGGAATATTCGAAGGCACCCCCCCATTTTAAGGGAATTAGTTTTTTCTTTGTAACTATAAATATGTGGATAACCAGATCTCATAGGACACATCACATTCACTGCTCTCGAACACTTACACTTTCTCTCCCAATTCACACACTTCTAGCAAGCATTGTAACACTTAGCAACGATCTGGTCAATATCCTGGACTGTATCCTAACTTTTAAAGTAATAAGAAGAACAAGGCAGCTACGATTGCCAACTCCCGAGGTTTTGTGCCGGCGATCTAGATTGATCAAGGGTTTTCCTCGTACATCTCATGTCAACCTTTACATTTCTGCTCACTGTTTGATTGTTGATATAGCTAGGTATCCTGAGCTATATCCTGAAAACTGTTTTTGTTAACAACCTAATCAGCATATTTTTCACAAACACTTCTAGCACACTACCTCACTTAGCTATTTTGATCACTTAATTGCTTCGGTAATTTTTGACCAAAATAATTTGGCGCCCACCGTGGGGCAAGTGGTGCTATTTCTACTAAAAGCTTTCTTAAAATCACTACTTGGTTTTCTATTTTCAAAACTTTGCACAACTATTTTCAATGGCCTCAAAATCAAACATGAGCTCTTCTACCATGTCTGCTACAACCTCTGCAACAATTGGTTCGGTGCTTCCACGACCTCCAAGGACGCAAGCTTCCTCACAGCCTCAAGCTCCTCCGAGGAGGGTTGAAACTCAGACATCTCGGGATATTGTGCCTACTCAGAATAACCATGGATATGCTGCCTTAGGGAGAACTCCTATTATGGCTTCTAATGATGAAATTCTAACTTTGTTTGGTAGTATACAGGATCAGATGAAGCAACAGCAGGAGACCAACCAAATGCTGATAAGAGAGATATAACTCTTGAAATCTAGCTCAACCAGACCTGCTGAGGATACTGTCACTCCCTTGCAGCCTAGAGCATTGAACTTCAGCTCGGCAGTATATACTGAGGATAACCGGGGTAATATTGTACCAAGCCACTCCCAGATTCATACTCCTGAGATACCCTCATCGGTCAGGGTATCAACTGTGAGAAGTTCAGGATATGCTCTAGGATATGGCCAGAATCCTCAGGCTGGTAACGTGTCTAATAACCTTAATACTCTTGCTACTAATAGTTTTGGATCTTTGCAGGATACAGGTGTAACCTCGGCACTCTTTAGAGAGCTTCAGAAGTTGAAGGATATGATATCCAGTGTACCTGGGGTAGTCCAGCCAATTCCAGAAGTATCCCAGGATAGCCACAGGATATCCCGGTTTGCACATCCTATTTGTGATGCTGAAATTCCAAAAAGATTTCAAACTCCCAACATGAAGCTCTATGACGGGACCACGGATCCTGAAGAGCATATTGCTCAGTATAGGGAAAGGATGGGGATTAATCCTATCCCTCCGGATCTCAAGGAAGCATGCCTCTACAAGGGTTTTGGCTCTTCTTTGACAGGATCAGCCTTAAAATGGCTCCTAAACATTCCACCTCATTCAATTACATCGTTTGCTCATTTAGTTAATTGGTTTAATAGTCAATTTTATTGCAGTAGAAGTTTTGAGAAACTAACCAGTGATCTCTACAGGATAACTCAAGGTCCTCAGGAATTCTTAAGGGGTTATGTGAACAAGTTTAGCAGGGAATCCTTAGATATCCCACACCTCGATGTTGCTACAGCCGTACAGGAATTCAAAATGGGGTTGCAAAAGGATTCTCAATTTTATCAGGATCTTGTAATGAATCCTTGCAGGAACCTGGATGAAGCTCGAAACAGGTCTTTGAGATATATCAGACTAGAAGACGACAAGAAAATGCAAGAGAGGATGAATTCATCCTCAACATATGAATCAACTAACATGAAGTCAGAATCCTCATATAAACCATATCGTTCTAAGCCATATGGCAGGAATGATAGTAAGAAAGTGAATGCTTTGAGGATGAGGATTCTGAGGAATATCCTGAATTATCAGAATATTGTTTTTCTGTTAATATACCTGAACTGATATATGCTATGCAGGGTTTGGGAGATAAAGCAAGATGGCCCTGGAAGAATCAACAAAAGGATAACTGGAAAGACAAATCCAAGCGGTGTGCTTTCTGTGAGGATTTTGGACATGTGACGGAAGATTGCACAGCCCTGAGGAAGGAGATAAGCTACCTTCTAAGCAAAGGATACCTGAAGGATCTTCTGGGCAGGAAAAAGAATAAGGGTCAAGATATTGAGAAGGATCCTGAACAAACAGCATCACCTCCTCCAGATGCCAAGATAATTAACTTTATTTAAGGAGGATCCGACATTTGTGGAATCTCTTATTCTGCAGCAAAAAGACATGCGAATGAGGCTAAGGCAGAACGAGGAGACAAGCCGACCAGGATGACAACCCTCACAACCGATAAAGTGATAACATTTGATAGCGATGACAGGGATAGTGTCCAGGATCCCCATCATGATGGTTTGGTAATAACTTTATATATTGCTAATCATTTTATGCGTAGGATAGTGGTGGATAATGGCAGTTCCATCAACATTATTCAACTGGAAACACTGAAAAGAATGAATATTCCCCAGATGGAGATCACTTCAAAATCCACTGTACTTGTAGGATTCAGTGGAGAGGCCAAGAATACTGTGGGAGAAATAAAGCTGCCAGTATATGTTGAATGAGTGAATTCAATGCAACGTTTCTGTGTCATGGACTCCTTATCCTGCTACAATATTATATTGGGCAGACGATGGATCCATGATATGAAGGCTGTCCCATCAACCTATCATCAGTGTATCAAGATTCCTACCCCTTGGGGGGTTGTCAAGGTCGAAAGTGATCAACAAGAGGCAAAAGAATGCTATTCTTCCTCAATGAAGTCTTCAGCGAAGCCTAAAGCAGGATAGAAATTAAAGATACGAGCCAAGGATATCGTGGAAGCCTCAGAGCAAGATGTTAAGAAAATTATCCGGGATCAGGATAATCCAAATATCTCGGTGCTCGTAGGAACCAATATCCCTCAGGATATTGAAAGTTGGTTAACTAACTTTTTGAAATGCAGGATGTCCACGTTTGCATGGAAGCATGAGGATATGACAGGTATTTCTAAGGATATTATAACTCACAAGCTTGGAATCGACAGGTCTTTCAAGCCCATTCAGCAAAAGAGAAGGAAGTTTGCTCTTGAAAGAAACACAATTATATAGGAGGAGGTTGAAAGATTGCTGAAATCCAAGATGATTAGGGAAGTTAAATTTCCCAAGTAGCTAGCAAATTTGGTCGTAGTTCAAAAGAAGAATGGGAAATGGAGAGTTTGTGTGGATTATACAGACTTAAACAAAGCATGTCCTAAAGACCCATTCCCTCTGCCTCATATAGACTCGATGGTAGATGCAACTGCCGGTCATGAAATGTTAACATTTATGGATGCATCCTCAGGATTCCAGCAGATCCAAATGGAACCTTCATATCAGGATGATACTGCTTTCATGACACCAACATCTATTTACTGTTATACT